>LAPY01000813.1:22480-34565 GCA_000970635.1 Eragrostis tef
CTCCTCCGGGCGGCGGCCGACGGCGACCTTCGCCGATTCAAGAGTAAGTGCGCGCGGCGGCTCCTCCGCTTTCCTTCACCGCGGTCTTCCGCTTGGTTGCGTACTGGCGTTTGATTGTGCTCTATCGGGCCCTGATTTGGGGGTTTGTTGAACCGTGCCGTAGGTATTGCGAGCGCGCTGGACGGCGGGAAGGGCCGTATCAGGGAGGCTGTAGAAGCCGTCAGGGATCGGGGCGCCGGGGAGTTGCACTACGCCGCACGCTGCGGGAGGATTCCGGTGTGTGCTTACCTGATCGAGGAGCTTCATGTGGACGTTGACACTGCGGACGACTCAGGTGGTCTCATCGGCTTTTTTTTTTTTTATCAGCCGGGGAGTTGCACTACGCCGCACGCTGCGGGAGGATTCCGGTGTGTGCTTACCTGATCGAGGAGCTTCATGTGGACGTTGACACTGTGGACGACTCAGGTGGTCTCATCGGCTTGCTTGATTCTAAGGAACAAATCGCTTTAGTAGTGACATTTGGCGAGTATCTACTCGTACCTCTAGACTAGAGTTGGTAATTAATCAGCAGGACAATTTTCGGATTTGTTTGTCTTTTCAATTCTTCAGACGCGCATATTCGTAGACATATTCTGACGGCAAAAGGAAAAAAAATTTAGTATGGATTTTCTTGTTGTTGTGATGATATATGATTTGATGAGCTGCTTCGTTTGGTTAATTCGATAGGTGATACACCTCTGATTTGTGCGGTTCGTGGTTGCGCTCGTGGTTGCACTGTGGATACTGTGAGGTACCTTCTTGATCACGGCGCCGATCCAAATAAGCCTGGTGAACAAGGATGTACCGCTCTCCACGTGGCAGCCGCAGCAGGTACTTCTTTGTGCATGTATCTAGTGTAGTTCCTATTTTTCTCTGTATGTGCACATTTGTCAATGTGTTTTGGCAGAATGCAGGTAACAAAATTACTATAGG
Organism: Eragrostis tef; assembly: GCA_000970635.1. Lineage (NCBI taxonomy): Eukaryota > Viridiplantae > Streptophyta > Magnoliopsida > Poales > Poaceae > Eragrostis > Eragrostis tef. Next base: position 23,453 of record LAPY01000813.1, read on the forward strand.
TTCTAGGCTATCCAATGTAGCTGTGAAGAAAGGGAATAATGTCATAGGCATGTTCTTGTTCTTCAGTTATTTAGAGAGACTTCCTTGATAAATGGATCAAGTGGATGGCCTACTTATGATTATTCCGTTTTTGGTGGAACATATGATGTGTGATACTATGGCCAATAAGCTCCATGGAGAATATCTGCGCTCATTATATGGAATTTATCTTGATACACTGTCAGAGAAGCCTGTTTTATCTGTATCTTTTACTGTGGCCGCTCAGTGTAAAGAAGATGGCGTTATTATAATAACTTGATATCCTTGTGGCCCAAACCATGTACTCTAACTAAAGTGTTACCATTGTAGATGAGAGATGGAGATTATATATATTCGTAACAATTATTTTCAAGCTACTCATTTTTCATTTGACCTGGTACTAAGTTTTTGTCAGTACCCAAGCATCTAACTTGGTTATGATAGAGATAATAAGGAGGTCCCCAGCATCACCTAAGTGCCTAAGATATGCAGCATAAGGCAATGCCATCTGAACATTTGATCCTATATTGCAGTAACTAATCAAGTGTAGCGCAATGAGTACAAACTGTAATGTCTATAGCGCAAATCCTCAATAACTTATCAAGTATATCATACTGTAGCACGCAACAAATTAAGTGAAGTATTTAATAAAGTGTGGCCGCATTATTGCAGCACACAAATTATCACATTGGTATAGTATGCAACTAAGCACATATCACATAATAGCACAAGAGGGAGTAAGAAACAGAGCATAGAGATAGATGGAGCGAGGGAGGAACTGACATCTCTTTCGGTACTATAGTTCTGTTTTTTTTTCCCAAGTTTGTCAGCCCATGGATATTCAAATATGTTTTGAATACCAAATATTCAATCTGAATTACGAATCTGTCCACTATTGGTATTAGTTATGGCTCGTAATATGGATGTTAGACTGTCACTGTAGTTTTAGCTACCATCCCATTTTGATTCAACTGTGCATACCTCTAATATTATGTATTGCTAATTCAGGAATGTGTGAAATGATACAAGTTTTGCTATCAAAAGGAGCTGATGTTGATTCCTTCACTTACTCTGGGAGACCACTGCTTGTTGCTATTGTTGGAAAGCATGATGCTGCTACGAAGGTTTTGTTGGACAACCATGCAGATGTAATTTTCATGACATGCCTTTTATATGCTTCTATCATTTGTTTATATTCTGATTGGCTATATTTATAAAACGATCATAATGTTCCACCACATTGTTTGATTCATTATTTTTCTATTTCTGTTACCTTATCAGAATAACATTTGTAGCACTGAAAATAATAAAATTTTCAAAAATTACAAGCTAGTGCACAACTATTTTTGTTCACTTTAGCAGCATTCAATTTTTTTTTATCATTTGTTTCATTTCAACTGGTAGAACAGAAAAAATTCTTTGTTTACAACACTCCTGTAAACTTCTATTACGTAATGTTGTTAATCTATTAATTTTTCTTGACAGTGTAACAAGGCATTGTCGATTCATTATACACCCCTGATTGCTGCTCTTTATGTTCGCTCGCTGAAATGCGTGAAACTCCTGATTAAGGTAATTCTTATCCTTCTTGAATCGAATTGGGACGGCTTCTGATTAAGGTAAAATTTCTGAGATTTTGCAATTTATGAAACTTTTTAAAATATGCTCCTGTAACTTATGCATTAGGCGGGCGCTGATGTGAATGGTGTTGGTCATCTAACCCCCTTAATCATAGCTGCAAATGAAGGCTTAACTGATTTCTACAAATGTTTACTGGAGGCTGGTGCTGATCCTGATGCTCGTGATGACGTAAGGTTTAGTTATTTTAAATTTTTTGTATGCACATTCTTCAGAATTCTGAAACATGTTTTTTTTTTCTCTTGATTCAACTAAAAGATATCACTGCTGATATTTTTGATGTCCTACGTACAGTAGCAACTTGATGCATTTATAACTGGATTGCGAACTGAAGCTTTAGTGAGACACACTACATTTTTCATGTAAAAAAGTGTATTATACTAATAACATTCTAGACAATCCTTATGCATGTAGTTTGAAAGGATTAACTTTAACGCAACGATCAATTTGTCTTGGGCATGGGCAACTAGAGCAGGCACATTGCAGCAGGCTTGCCGTAGTTTGTCATGTAGCCAGCCGGCTGCTTGTAAATTCCATATTAGGGAGTGCCATGTGTCCGAGTATGGAAGTATGTCATTCTTAAATAAGCACAATATATAATTATGTCATGCAGGTGAAACTTCACTTTATTGCTTATTACAGGAAGTTATCTTATCTCATATTTTTTTTAAGCTGATTTGTTGGATTTCTCTAATTATACGGTAACTTGTGAACCCTAAACACTACCACGATCTCTGGTCACGAATATGTGCTTTGGACATGAGGTCACGGAAATGAAATTTTGGACACTTATTTCTGTCACGAAAGCTGCTTTTGGGCCAAATGTAAACATAATTTTCATCCTTTCACCCTCACAAAAAAAGAATTTCATTCTTTCAATCTAAATATTTAAAATATATTCATAGTCAAAGATTCAAAGTTCGACTACATGTATATCCGAATGACATTACTTGTGACCAAAGAACTTTCACTTAAAATATGCAGGAGTAACTGTGAATTTATGATGCAGTAAATTCAGTGGAGTGAAATGTGACATTTGTATGGCTTGTAAAATTCAGTTTCCATCAATGTTTTCTGAGGTTGGCTGCTCGTAGCAGACATATGAAGTGTTGCTTCTTACCCGTTTGAACTTAAATATGTAATTATGTTTGCTATTGGACATAGTGTCGTAATGTACATGCCTATACTTGTGTTAGTTTCTCCTTCCCATCTGTGTACAAAATGTCTTTGCTTTATTGTTGCCAGGGAGGTCAACTGCCAATAGAGATTGCCGCACAAAATGATAGAAGAAAAGATGTTGAGATCCTTTTTCCGGTAACATCTCGTGTTCCATATGTGCGTGATTGGAGTGTTAATGGAATACTTGCTTATGTTAGGTCAGCACCAAAGGAGGAGGTATGAACTTGACATCTTATAGTCTGTTTGTCTTGATGAGTGATTCAATCCATCATGTGATCGTTATTTCTTGGAGCAGATGGTCTTTAGAATCTTGTTTGGTTTGAGGAATATGATGGTCTTGCTCCCTGTATGGTTGAAAAAATTGAATGGTTCTGCACTTTTTTTGGGTTTGGGGAATGAGCAGTGTACTTTTCATGTAGTTAGTAGTTCAACCTGGGACTATTCTTCAAATTGCAGCTTCCTTTTGAAGGCTAACAAATTGGTACGTAGCTCTCTTGCAATAACCGCAAAAGAATTAATCAAATGGTTTCAGAAAGGGGAAAAGAGCGCCGAGGCTGCCTCCATACAAACCAAAGAAAGGAGATCAGAGATCTAAAATTGTAAGCATAAATCAAGAAAGTGTCAAATGAAAAATCAAGAACCACAGTACTCATTGTGCTCTTATGACATGAGGATTCAATCATATGCTCACAATCCACAGAGAGACAAGCAGCCGGCCACAATACCGCTGCGATCTTGAGTTGAGGACAGGAGAGGACGATGTCATCCGTTGATTTCTACAAAACAAGTGGGCCACAAATATTTCAGTATTTTACTTGCGTGTTATGTTTTGGAGGACTTGAATATGATGGATCGGTTGGTCTGCTCACACGAAGCAAACAACATGATTAGGTTCGGATGATTCTGGACTGGTTTGTGATGCTAACCAAATAAGCTGTTGCTAACTTACTACTTGCACTGGAGCATTTTTCTGTTCTTTAAAGTCTTCAGTGCATCCTGTAACTTCAAATCAAGTATATAAATTCATGTCTGTCAGAGCCCTTTCTGAGAAGGCATCAGTTGAAATTGTTAGGAGCTGGACATCAGCTAGCAAGTTACCAAACTGAGGCACTTCATTACAATGCACACTAGGTGCTATCTATAGTATATGTGGGAGTTGGCTGGCTGCTACTCCTACAAGCTTCCAGAACATGCCAGCAGGTACAGTAGGTCGGTGCTACAGTATTCCTATTAGCACACAACCACTACTGCTGTTTGCTAATCACTAACTAAGCACATACTCTGTGCTTCACGAACTGATCAGTTTTGCTTCACTCGCAAAACTGATCAACACTAGGGCCCTACACTCCTCCCTCTTCTCCTTTGCTTCACTAGTCACTTCCTTCATGCAAGACACAATCGTATTTGCATGTAGATACCACTAACAGATGCATGCGGGGTATTAGCTGAACCACTTGCCGTGGACTCGGCCACACCGCCAAGTCTAGTCTTCTCCCTAGGCTGCAAGGTAGACTCAAGTCAAGTAAAGTGTTTAGTGTGTCAAGCAAGCCTCTAGGCTGCTGCTTTGTATCTCCTTTCAAGCTATAAATAAGAGGCAATATGCCAAGCCAGCTGCGGCTCATCGCAGCCCCCACAACATTCAGCTTCCTCCCTTCAGATATGCCCATTCCCTAGCTGCAGCATTGCTGCATGCTATCACTAGATGTATTTCTATCAAAAGCGATGCCACTTTACGTGGCAAAGATAGTAAAGTGTAACTTTGAGGGTGTTGAGACAAACATACAAGTTTAAGGGCCTGTGACACAATTTTCTTCTTTCCAGAATCTAATAAATCTTTGATACGAATAACTATGGATAAAACTTTTCAGAAGCAGAACAAAATGTGGAGTCAAATGTTTAATGCTTCCAAACACTACTTCTTGGGTTATTTCAGTTTGTATGATTACACTCAAAACTGAGTTTGAATGTTCCAGGATCATCCACTGTACAAAATGGGGCCAGCTTTTCTGAAATCGGAAGGAAGCAAGGCATACAAGAGAAAAGATTATGTTTCTGCAGTAAATTTCTACTCCATGGTAGGCTGTGGCATGATCCTGTACCTAACTCCAAATTAAATAATTAATCAGTCACATTTAAAGAATCACTTATAACTGAATTTCTTGCATGGATTGAGTAGTTCTTTCCTTTTGTGCCTGGACAATTTGTTTTAGATATTTTTATATAACAATATTACCGCTGTAGGGGCCTCTGCTACAGTGTTCCGGTGTTCTGTTCCCCTTAAAATAAATTAAATAATAATCAGTGCCAAAAAGTAATTTATCTTTGTGATTCTCCAGTTGAATGGTTTTTTTTAGCAATTTCATTCCTCTGATATTCACATTTGTGATTTAAATTTGGGCGCTAGTGTATAGTAAGCTGTAAAGGAAGTGTTCTTTGGTAGAGTAGGTTATAGTTGTGATGGGGAGAGCATGATTCAGGACTTTGGTCACTGGGCGGCGCAGTGGCCTAGAGAAAGGGACTCTTTATTGCTCAATCGAAATGAGTGGTTTAATCCTTTTAATATGATGGCCAAACCTAGCTAAAAAAATTAATCAACCAAATCATGTAGGATGTTATGAAGCTTGTAACAACTCAACCAGCTAAAGCCAGCTGGTGGAGGCCTGTGTATGGCTAGCTTTCTTGCTGTATTTTCTTCCTCCCAATATTAGGTCAGCTTGGTCTGCCTCCTTTGATGATAGATATAGAGCCATTATTGTAATACTTGAACTGATGGGAGCTTGTGTTTGTACTAGGCTATTTAAATTGAGCTACTTGGCCAGTTTGGGAAAGTTTTGCGATCCTTAACAATTGTAGTATGTTATAAAGCATCAATAGGATATGTCGATTTTTTGTTGATAAATGCAGGAGACAATACGTTGCAGATTTATGTAGACCTCATGTATTGTCTGAAACTATGCACGCGCTATACTTAATCATTCTTTTGGGTTGGATCGAATTGAGGTCACTACCAAATCTGCAATTGAGTGCAGATTTCTGAAAGGACCTGTCAACTAAGTGCATCCTTTTATAAATTTAGTTCGATTATCAGTCCACCCTAATTTTTCGCACCAATTTCTTGTGTATGTTAGGCAATCAAACTTGATCCTAAAGACATAACCTTGCGTTCAAATAAGTGCCTTTGTTGGATTAACTTGGGTGAAGGAGATAAGGCTTTGGAGGAAGCTGAATTTTGCAGGGCAATGCGGCCTGATTGGCCAAAGGCCTGCTACCGGCAAGGGGCTGCACACATGTTATTGAAGGTGAGGCAAAACTTTAATAGTTTAGAGCTGCTCCTCTTGCTGCAGGCAGTTCTTCTTTTCGGTTTTTTTTTTTCTGATGGCATCTGTCTTCAGAACTATGAAAAGGCATGTGATGCATTTCTTGATGGTCTGAAGATGGATCCAGGGAACTCTGAGATTGAAAGTGCACTACGGTATCCTACTTATCCCTGTCCCTGTGTTTCTATCGTGTGTTTGAGTCTTACTGCACGTGAAACCTCACTTTGGTGTTAATAAATTTCTAACAGAGCATCATACTGAAACAAGTGCATTTTGTGAATTATTTGGTGCATTAAAATTCATATGAAGACTTATCTGGTTGATTTAAATCAGTTGAAAATAATTTCCTACAGCTGATGTTTTTGTCTTGGGTTGAATTCCGAAGAGCAACTTCCCATGCATGGCTACTACAACATGCTCATATACCATAGTAATTGCAATGGTCTGATTATTATGTAGGGAGGCTTTCAACTCGTTGAAGATTATCTCGTGCTGCCAAAAGGGTTTCCTGAAAAGTCATTGTTTTGATCAGAAGAAACTCGCACAAGATTAGCTACTTTTGCTGGTTTCTCCTTTGACGTGTTATGATCGGATGAGTACAGTGGACAAGTGTCGGGAAGCTGAGATGGTGTCAAATGCAGCAGCTTGGCAAAATCCATCTGGAAATGTGTTTGCTTATCCTATTTTCATGTTCACGGGGCGAGTGAGAGCTGGGCACGAAACTAAAATGCTGTAACAAGCTTTGTGCCTAGTTTTCAACAAAACCACAGGCTAGTTAAGTTGTATGGAGCATTTTAGTTTCCTAGGAGTATGGTGCTTGATCGTGTTGCCATGTGAAGCAAGGTGTTATGCATACATGGCGGATCTTAATTATGGCTAATATAATTTGGGGCCTTGTTCTTCAAAATTGCAATCACTTTATAACATACTCCCTGGTCTTTTTTTTTCCGATTAATATTCCCTGGTCGTAGGATGCATATCAATTTGGGCAATGGTAAGCTGAGCTCATCTTGTTCTGCCACCGTAGATACATATCAATATTGGCAACCAATTTTTAGCAGTTAATTTGGATCATGTTAAACGTCGAATGGGATTTGGCAACGAGGTGGCCCGAGTGAAGCAGACATCGAATCGAAGTCACATATTTCTATCTTATACAAACGTTTTAGATTTTTATTATAAGACAAATACAGACTCATCGACGGGCCGACACGAACTTAGGGTGATTTGTGCGTCACGTTTTTTAATTGAGGTTTTCAAGTCACGTTGGAGACCAGCGTCACGTTTTTTTGGGTCAATTGATCTCCCACCATGCATAAAAAGTGAATTCCAAAAAATAACATTAGTAAAAATGGTTTTCAGAAAATAACATCATTAGCCAGTGAAAAGACGACATTGCCCTTCATGTTAAAGAGAACAAATCAATAGTGCTAGGGGCACTGTTGTCTTTTTTCTGGCATGTGTTGTATCATCTGATGAAAAACAGACTCATATAGATGGTGTTTGAAGGAAACTATTTTTTCTAATGTTGTTTTTTGGACTCCACTTTTTATGGATGGTGGGAGATCAATTAACCCCGTTTTTTTTTACCTTTGCACTCGGCAGTCTGGTAGGATCTCCATTTCCCCACTTCCCAGCAGCCCTCGCTCTCACTTCTCGCCGCCATTCCACTCCAAACCATTGCTAGCCGGGCCCTTGCTAGCCTACCACCCTCGTCATCCCATGGCCATGGCGTCACCCCTCACCGGCAGTAAGCGACCTCGGAACCCTTGCTGCGTACCAGCGCGCATAGCCCTAACCTTGACCCCTCTCCTCCCGCTGCAGGTTCAGGCGCGCAGCAGCGGCGGCTCCTCCAGGCGGCGGACGACGGAAACCTCCACCTCTTCAAGCGTTCGTCCGCTTCCCCATCTCCGTGGATTTTTTTTGCTTGGCTTGCATTTTTGGCTCGACCGTGTGCTGATTTTTTGGGCTTTGATTGGGATATTCTTCATCGTGCTTCAGGGGTCGCGAAGGCTCTGGATGGCGAGAAGGGCCGCATCAGGGAGGCGGTTGAGGCAGTCAAGGACCGGGGCGTCGGGGCGCTGCACGTGGCCGCCGGCCGTGGGAGGATGCCGGTTTGTGCCTATCTGGTCGAGGAGCTTCAGGTGGATGTCAACGCTACCACAATATGGATTTGTCTTGCACTGTACTTTCAGATTGCAAACTATACATGTTTATTTGATTGTAGACAGGCATATTCAATAGACAAATCTCAATTTGGACATCTTATTTATTAAGGTTCTTCTTTTGATTATTCAATAGGTGACACACCTCTCAGTTACGCAGTTCGTGCTGGGATAGTAGATACTGTGAAGTATCTTCTTGATCATGGTGCCGAATCAGACAAGCCTGTGGGAGAGGGGTGTACCTCACTTCATCTTGCAGTTGGAGAAGGTTCCCCTTCTGTACATGCATATCTCAAGTTTCTTATTTTATTTGTATATTGTCACTGCTTATGATAAAATTATTTTCTAATGTGCTTGTGAAGGTTACTATTGCTTAATTGATGTCCAACTTATGTGAATATTCTGAATCTAGCTGGAACTGGTAAATATGTGGATCTGGAAGTCTGATATCATTTGATGCATTCCTGTTCGAGTGCTTCTATTTGCTACCTATGGATGTGATACTGAATATTCCTTTTCCACATCCAAATTCAGCTGTTTGAACTCCTAATGTTCATTATTTGTAATACAGGAAAGTGTGAAATTGTAGAACTCCTACTCGCAAAAGGAGCTGATGTTAATGTGCTATCTAACCTGGGCACACCACTGCATGTTGCTGCTATGGAAAATCAGGGTGCTGCCATGAAGATTTTATTGGACCACCAAGCAGACGTAAGTTTCATGGCGTATTGCGTAACATTTATTAATGCAAGATTTGTAGGTATTATTTGGTTGGTAGCATAATATCATGTTTATAATTCTGGCAATACAATTCACATAGCCATCATGTTGACAGCTTTAAACCATAATGGTCAAACTTCAGAGATTTGACAGCATGGGTTCTTAATTAGTTCTCAACTTACGAAAGTAGGTTTTTAACATAAATGAAAAGGTGACCATGGAAAGATTTTGTGTGAACAGAACATGGTTATTGTTTTCAGAATGGCCGAACGCCATTTTCCTCCTTTGTTTGCAAAGCCTGAAAAATATATCTGTAAAGGTGCTAATTGTCTGGACTGTACTGACAGTGTAACAAGGAATGTTTCCTCTTTTCTTCACCTCTATACACTGCCCTTGAGGCCCGCTCGTTGAATTGTGTCAAGCTTCTAATTAAGGTAAGCGATACTCTTCTGACCGCAGTAGGAAATTATGATTATTGAAATCCTCCTAGGTTGGCAATATTAACATTATTCTGCTTTTACAAATCAAGCATGCTTATTAGAAGATGCAAATGTATTATTTTCTGTATTAGGCTGGTGTTGATGTGATGAAGGGTGTTGGTGACATAAACCCCTTACTACTTGCTGCAAGTAAGGGCTTAACTGATTTCTATGAGACTTTACTAGAAGCTGGTGCTGATCCTGATGTTCGTGATGAGGTAAGTTCTAATTTTCTGTGATGATATGTGCAGTCCTTTTGGCCTGTTTGATTATCAGGGAGCTGGTGTTTTCTTATTTTGTTTCCTAAAATTACTGGCATTGCAGGTTGCACTAATGAAATAACAACAAATTAGCTATTGCAGTAAACAACCATGTTGGCCTGAAGAGAAAACTTGTGGAATTTGACAAAGAAAATATGTATGATATGTCACCACCTTGAATTGAAAAAAGTATTTGTGAATTTGTGCCTCAATATTTTATTGCAATGGCATATGGTAATTTTTGTGCTTTGCCAGGTTCATTTTTTAGTCAGATGTTTTGCGAACTTACACCTGCCATATTTAAGGGTGCTTCTCAATATTTATTTGAACTATAATTGTTAGTGGTTTAAATTGTTCCCATCTCAGTTGATTTGTCTCATCCTTCAAGAAGTATAAAGTACTTTTGTTTTATTTGTAACAGTACTCTGGGCTCCTGCCAATTGAGATTGCTGCAATTGAAAATAGACGGAAAGATGTTGAGATTCTATTCCGTGTGACTTCTCGTATACCATATGTACATGACTGGAGTATTGACGAGATACTTTTGCATGTCAAATCAAGACCAACAGATGAGGTATGAGATAAAGCTTTTATACTGTATTTAGAGGTATTTAAGATTGTGCTATCATGATTAAAATCTAGGGCATTTTCTGTCCTGTAGATTCTTTAATGTATGCCTCTGAATCAAAACAAACTATTTGAAAGCTGGTAATACATAATTTTGATCAATCCTGTTTCTAAAATATGGCAATTCATCTCCTTCAATGTAGTCTCGTTGCAATTGGTATCTCCTTCACACATGTCAGCTTTTAATATCTTTGGCATATGCTTTATTCCAACATTTCAGGACGACCCAACATAGAAAATGAAACTCGCTGATTTGAAGGTAGAAGGAAGCAAGGCGTTCAAGAGAAAAGACTACTCCACTGCAGTAAAACTCTACTCCTTTATGTCTTGCCCATGTTCTCTTATCCGGTTATCCTGCTTATTATTATTCTGTTGAACGTTAATTTTTGCACCATTTTGATTTGACTCTTATAAGAATCTGGCGGGGCGCATGTCAGCGAGGATGGTGCGGGCGAGGGAGTCGACGGCGAGCGGCCCCCCGACGAGGGCGACGCAGAGGACGACGGAGGACCTCGATGGACCCTCATGGCCCCGTCCAGCCCCCATCCAAGAAGATGTGGCCCGGCGAGTCCGCCAAGGCCGCCGTGGCGCACGCCGTCCATGGAGTTGAGGCGAGGGAGGGGATCGAGGCGTGGTACGCGACGGCGGCGTGGAGGTGTTGAGGTCGTTCATGGAGTTGGTTGGGGGCGGGGAGGGGGGGGGGGGTGTCG
>LAPY01000813.1:41470-54168 GCA_000970635.1 Eragrostis tef
GAAGCGGGGGGGGGGGGGGGGGATGGATGCTTGTATAGATAATTGACGTGTTTACGTGATTCTTACATCATCTTTGTTTCAGGTGATGCCGCAAGCTGAACTTGTTGGATTCCCTGTTTTCAAGAACTTGAGAAGCTTACTGCTGTATAAGTGTGATCTGAGTGATGATTTTGAGTTATTGGCGCTTTTTCTGCTGAAGTCTCCCGAATTGGAGAAACTCACTGTCCATTGTTGCAAGGTAATTCATTTTTCCTGAGAACACTTGAGCTTTTGTTGAAGTTATATTACTATTTGCAGCTTACAAGAACATTTTGTGATGCCGACAGTTCCGTGAAGGTGTTTCCGAGACTGTCAACCTGATTGATGCCCAATGTGTTAAGCTAAAATCTACCAAGATCATATATGGATATGGTGATTGCAGCTACGAGCTAATCAATATTTTACTGAACATGGAACTACCTACGAATACTATAACACTAACCGAAGCGTCAAGTGATCATCAACCTGGCTATTACTGATGAGCATCCTTTTCTCGTTCCGGGATAGTTGGTTTCTCATGAACTAAGCTGTCACATACTGTTCTCCGATATGTTTTCTGCTGTAATCCAGGTGGAATCATCTGCACCTGAGAGTTCTTGGGTGTTCTCCATGGCAGCGAGCGGTTCTCTTAGTTTGGCTCCTGCTTTTGTTGTTATGGATGTATTTAGTTTTCTGGTTAATTAGATCGGAACCTCAAAATTCGTAAATGTTATTACCTCTGCTTGCGATCCGGAGTGCTTAAAATTTGTTTCCTTTTATCGTACGCTTGGCAATTCTCAGTCAATGTATCATGTCCCTCACTATATGTGCCCAATATTTATCCATTTTATATGATTTCTAGTCTCATATCCAGAGCCACAGCCACCAACATGTCCTCCAAACTCAAACCCATTTCAATCACTCCTCCTAACTACCAAGACAATGAAGTTTTAATTCGGAGAAAAGAGCATATATATAATACGTACAGTAGGGTACGATTCAGCAAACATTGGAGTGAGAGACATAAAAAAAGGCAGGTATTGATGCATAGGACTTCTCTGTTTGTCAACTTAATGTTTTGCTTTTCGTGAAAGACCTTTGCTTTCTTGTGAAAGGCTCTCTGACGCAGTGGAGGTATCGGATGTTTTTGGAGGGTGACAGATAAATAAAGACAGACCGATTTTCAGTTGTGGGCGATGAAGGCAGTATTTGTTGGAAATGAGAGCAGTTTAGTGATGATTACTTTAGTAAAAGCAAGAGCACAAATACATATAATCTAGGCATGCAGATCACCACACGTGCATCTATCTCAATTACATATTATAACTGATCGTATCGTAACGCAAAAGAAATGCTGCTAGCAGCAGCGACTAGGATCATTGCAGCGAGAACCGCCCAACTCCATGATCCATCCACCATGGAGTTAGAGGAGATGACTTACAGCGAGGTGATCTGGCGACAGCAGGTGTAGACAATCGGCGATGTAGGCGAACAGCAGCAGTTGCGATAGCGTTTCCTAAAAACCTGATACGGCCCCTACCCCGTGCAAGGACACGAAGGGACGTAGGTTTTGGAGACCTACTCTCCCGTCGCTGATGGCACGTCAGCGGCAGGATGGGGAAGACAAGGCAACAACGGAGTAGAAATGGCGAGAGGAGCAAAACCAGATGATTTTGGAGGTGACGTCTCACCTCCATATATATACACACGCCTCAGACACTTATGATAATTAATCCATCATTAGAAAACCGTGTTAATGACCACTAAGTGAGAATAATTGTTTACCATAAGTGGCTAGCGCAATCTTCTCCATGGCAAATATAAAAAGGAGCAAAAAAAGAAGCCCATATATACACACACGCCTCACACACTTGTAGTAATTAATCCGCAATTAGGAAACCATGTTAATGATCATTAGGTGAGATAATTCCTTACCATAAGTGGCCAACACAATCTTCTCCATGGCAAAAATAAAGAGGAGCAAAAAGAAGCCGCAAGCCCGCCGCACAAGGCGGAGAGTTTGTTAGACCATTCACGCAGGAGCCATGCGGCCGCGCCCATCGCCACACTACACCAAGGCGAGCGCGTGTGTTTTCCTCTTCTTCTCTTCATTAGCTTCAACTAGATGAAAACAACTCTAGTACTTAAGTTGTCCCCCTTCCATCTAGAGTAGCAATATGAGAGACTAAAGTCCCTTACCATGCCATACATGTTTTTTTTAGGACATACCATGCCATACATGTGTGAGTGGACCATTAGGATTAATTGCGAGTATTATTTAGGCCACATCCCAAATCTTTCAACAGTATTAACTACCAATTGCTGGTGGTAACACAATCGGCTAGTTTGTTGATTGCAAGGCAAGAGGGGCTACCGGTTGGTAGACACGATTAACCACACCTCGAATTCCGAAGTGGTCTTGGCTCGGGCTTCTCAGTTACTCCTTTCGTTTCACAATACTTATACTTGACCAATACTGCAGATGATAAGCACCAGATCAACGCCCTGGCGAGCGACTCGTTTCCACGACAAACGAGCAAAGCTTTCTTGCTTACGTGAAGGAGAACGAGTATTTTTCTCAGACAAAATACTAAAGAAACGAAAAGAACAGATGCAAACGAAACTTGGATTGTATTCGGTGCTGTCCCTGATTACAAGTCTCGAGCTATATATAGAATGTTTAAACAAATCTTATCTAAACAAACCGACTCCAGTTAGACTAACAATAACAAATCTTAACCTCTGAAAAGTCTACTTAACAAACTAATCCCAGGCCTCACGCACAAGTCTTATCTCCAGTTGAACAAGGACTCCACCGACCGCCATCACCAGGTGCCAGCCAAGCAAAACGTCAAGCCCATCTCCAGCGCCTGGACTTGCGAGCCTCATCCAAACCTTGTGGCAATCCCTGCAAATACGGAGTACGTGCCAGATTTCATGGCAAACACATGCCCCCCTGCCCTTTTGATAATCAAACCGATTGTTAGAAGGCACTTCAGACGACCCACTTCATGGACCTTGCCAAACGCTAGGATAGTATCTCTTCAATCGGTCACGTACTTGACCCGGCCATTGTTTCTCTAACACCTGAATCATCTGTGCTCGCCTGATATCCACGCTTACTTATTGACAGCTCGGCCTGATACCTCGTGTCGGCTGAACCATTATTCCCTGGCGTATCAATACCAGCTTCACCCAATGACTTGCGAGCCTCATCCAAACCTTGCGGCAATCCCTGCAAATACGGATTACGTGCCACATTTCATGGCAAACAAGCTTGCCAAACAGGGCCTATTTCATTTGTACTATACGGAAACTTGTCGCATGTATGGCAGGAAACTCAGATTTGGACTGGGAAGCACAAGGAATATGTTTCTCCGACACAACCCTGACCATTGCACATCTCTTCAGGAAAGGAGAGTTTCGTGGCAGCCTTTAAGCATTTGTGGAATGTTTGACTGCTACCGTCGTCAAGAAAGGCATTCTCTGGAGTAAGCTAGAGATGTGCCTGAGTGGTTTTGGGTTGCAATCCTGTCTGTTGCAACCGAGCTCAGGTTCTGGTGATCGACATATATAGCCCCACCCCCACACCAGCTCATGGCGAAGAACGTTCATGCACGTGCCTCTGCCGTTGCTCGACGCTGCTCATCCCTGCCGTCGTTAGTCGTTGCCGACACCAACTCCATCGCTCTCCTCTAGGCGTGGCTCTTCATTCTCTAGCCTGCAGATATGGTACCTGCTTTCGTCTGGTCACTTTTTCGTCCAGTAGCTATAGCAGCCTAGCGGTGACCACGCGCAGGCGCCTATTCTGTCCGCGTGCGTGTCAATGTTAAGCCACACAGGTGCCCCCTAGCTTATCCACATGCTGTGGCCACAAATCCGGCAAAGACTAATTGCTTCCAAATCGAAAGCTGTAGCCACAAATCCACAGAATTCATAACCATCTATGCGAACAAATCAACCACCTATATAATCATCTTCTGCAGTTCCCGACAGTTACATTCTGCTGGTCATTCGTGTTGGAACCCGCCCAAGATAGCTCTGCTCACAACGCGCGCGACAATTCAGAAAAGGGAGAGCTCAAGCACGTCGGCAATGGCGACCAACGCCCACTGCTTTATATATTCGACATTAAGAAACGGTGATTACAATAGGCTCGGGGACACACCATGGAGCACGACCTCCATCACCGGCCGTCAAGCACACGATCCGAACGACCCAGTGCTCGCCGTGGACGAGTCCATGCTAGCTAGTAGCTATCTCCTGCGAACACGGCTCGCCCGATCCTTGGGCCTCACACAGCACAACGCTAACAACCTCTGACTCAGCTGCCCTGTGGACTTGATCGCACGCACCGATCAACTAACAAGAATGCGGCACATGGACTCAACGTGACACGCACGACGCACATGACACGCACGGCCAGTGCATCTTTCATTCTTTTGTACGACCACTGTCCTCTTCCAGTCTTCCTAAGAACTGTAACATTAAAACTTCTCTAACTTGGACATAGAGTATATATATGTGTGTATGTGACCTACTTTTCTAACAAGGTGATACTGTTTTAATCTGATGAATCAATAGATCTACAAGTACATCAGCACTCAATGTTCAGAAAGTCGATCGGTTGAATTCTAAAGGCCATGCCTAGACTCTGACTGCGTAAGGGAACACTCAATAGCCATTGAAACTGAAGCCGATCGAGGCAGTGCTCTCTGCATAAAACAAGCTTCAAATGCGTGCACATGCAATTCCCAGTGGAGGGCATCTGACCGTACTGGGATTGGAACACCATTTGCGTTCCTGTGCCACCTAACACTCTAGTTCACTGCAGCCTCACTCCCCAGTCCCAACCATGCTTCACATGGGGTTCAGCTTTCAATGCCACCAGATAATATGAGAACCCCATATTGCGTCTATAATTTGCCAAACCTCACGAAGGCCCTGAGGCACCAATACATACATTGTTGCCCTTAAGCTTTCCTTATGCAGCACCGGCCTCTTGTTTTTTATTTCCCTTTGCTAAAGAGCACTCCATTGCATGCACGGCATACATCTAGTTCGGATTAGGAGGCATCAGGAATATCTGTAGAACAAGATTGAATTGTTGCGGCCCGTCATCCTCTAATCAGCAGTGGAGACGTCGCACCTGGCCATCACTAAGCCGACATATGTCGTCGGAGTCGCCAGGCTCAGTGGGAAGTTGCTTGATCGTGCACGTTGCCTATGACGGAGAGCATACCACATGAACGACTTGTGGCTCCATCTCCTCCCGCCGGCAGTTCGGTGCAGTAAGCTGCTGTTGCTCGAGCCTGCTCTGGGTGGCAAAGACACTGACTAATTCCATCCGCAGCAACTCAAACACGTTGTGTTCATTCAAAAAAAAAAAACTCAAACACGTTGTGAGGACTGATTGGTCGGCGTTCGTGTCGAGGTGCAAGTGAGCCGCAAAATGGTTCGCAGCGCATGCGGCTTCCCGGAAGCCTTTTTGCGGGTAACTCGGCAGCCATTGACCTACGCCGCATAGGCGCATACCCGTACACTCGATTAACGCCCAAAAGCGACGGTGTAGCCTTGGGCTTGCATGGATCACGGTCAGTGTCACTCATGTATGCCTAATTAATGTTTGTGATTTGAAATAATGCGATATATATACACACAGTTACATGATGTATCATGTATATCCAAAACATTCAATTAACGAGTTTATCAGAAGAAATTAACATTTCTGATAGTTTGCAGTACGCATACATTACATAGTACTCTGAAATGTCTCTACTCTTGGCATATAAGCTTTCTTCATAAATAAGCTGCCAGGAGTACGCCTGGCACAGTTGTGTGAGACTGCTGTCTGCTAACAATTCGTATGTAAGCTGCAGTTTATTGCCATTGCTACATAGAACAACGTGGTAGATAGCTATAGCTACTACCTCTTCGCTGCTCTTGCACTGAGATAAAGCGAGGAAGATGACGGCAATCGCAAGAAGGAAGATCACAGTCGTACAGTCCAATGGAAGAAGCCAAGGGCAAGACTAACAAAAAAAAATGGACCCCATTGGGATGGAAGGGATTAAAGTTTGAGAACAATGACATATACGGGGTATCAGTTTTACAGATGGTGGATTAGATATTATAAGTTTTAAGCAATGGCATATAAGGGCTCCCGAAAAAACGAAGGAGCAGTAACCACAGGAGTGATACCATTCCTGTGGGCACAGCTGTCCAAGGAAAATGGAGCAAACTATAGACATGCCTTCATTTCCAAAAAGAATAAAGCGATATACTCTTGTTGGCATTTATATATGGCAAGCGGTTGATTGTGAACCAAGAAGACACACAGACCTACTGCAGTTCGGTTATTGTTGTGTTGATGAGAAAAGCCATTTATATATTGTCTCGGCTACTGCTGGTAAGCTCCTCGTACTATACCAAGAAGGCAGAATACAACTGCTAATGTGCTCAAAGAGAACAAGTTTGAAAGACGCTCCCCTTGCCCCCGCGAATGTGTTGCTCGATTTGATTTTTTTATGTCCATCCTGAAACACGGCCAATACATCACAATTAAGCAAATACTCCCATTTCAGTATCCCTTTCAACTCTCAAACGATTGTTTCTTCCTAACATAAGCCCTGAAACGGAACCCATATCATACATGTTAAACTATGGCCATTTTGATAGGGATATTCGCACCAACATACTTGAAGATGGGCACTGAAACCATAAAACTACTGTTTAGAGAAATAGCTCCAGCTAAATTCTGTTTATGGCGCATAATATGAAAAAGGTGTGGTGGTACGAGTGAGTAAAGAGAATATAACTCTACCTGTATAAAAGTGTCCTCTACTCATAAATATTAAACAAGCACTTGTACAAAAAATTCCTCCAACATATAAAATACAAAAAGTTGCTTTTACACGCCTTAGCCCGCTACTAACGATTTTATTCATATGTAAGGACACACCTTGTGTTGACGTGGTTTTTTTTTTTCCGAGGGGCAGCTCCTTGTGTTGACGTGCTCCCAGCCCACGATTGATTCCCACAAAAAATCACATTTGTTTGCTGGCCCATGACCGCAGCCCACGATGCCCTGCTCATGCCCGCTAGACGGGTCCGACGCCCACGCATGCTCACCATTCCTTCCCGCGTACGCCTCCGCTTGCCCGCCCAACAACCATTTCATCCTTCGCGCCAGCCGCCAACCCCTAAACCCTACACCGCAACCATCCTCCGGCGACCGCCGCCCGCCGTCGCAAATGATGATGCCGCCGCATCCGTTCGCTCCCTCCTTCGCCAGGCGACCGCCTCGCGAGGCCGAACACCCAAAACCTAGGCCTACCTCTCCTCCCCGCGGCTCGCCGGGGGACATCCTCCTCCACGCCGCCTTCGAAGGCAACCTCCGCGTCGTCAAGAGTACGTCACCGGCACCTCCTTTACCCCCATTTCTGTTCCGGTTTCGGTGTTAATTTCGGCGTTGATTTGATTTTGCCGGCGGCGATCGATCCGTTCTCGCGGAGATGGTGAAAGCTCTGGACGAGGGCGACGGCCGCCTCGCGGAGAAGGTGGCGGTGGCGGCTGTGCTTGACAGCAACGGACTCGGACCGCTGCACCTCGCCGCCGGACGCGCCAGGCTGCCGGTGTGCCGGTACCTTGTTGAGGAGCTGCGGCTCGACGTCAACGCCGCCGACTGCAACAAGGGTGCGCCGCTCTCCTCGCTTCCTTCACTAATTAGTTGATTCCGCTTACTGGATTCGAGTACTCGTTGGTGGGTTCGAGCGATCTAGTTGCTCCTGGGCTGGGTTACAGTACAGCCCCATGGTTGCTAGCTAGCCCGAGGAACTCGTATTGGTTTGATTTGGCGTTAAGCTTCATGTTTTTGGGGTTTCCTTACAGGTGAAACGCCCTTGACATTTGCTATTAATTTTGAGAGCGTGGATACGGTGCGATACCTCCTTGATCATGGCGCTGATACAGAAAAAGTAAACAATGATGGGCTTACACCTCTCCATTTTGCTGCCGGACAAGGTATCTCTTCACAAGTCTCTGTTCCAGGTGTTCAGATGTTCTTCTTTTCCATGTGTTGTTGATATGAAGGTAATAGAACATTACATAAGCTGAAAGTTAGGAAAGCTACCTACCTTTTCCTTTCAAGTGGGATTGTAGTGCATATCTTCTATTACACTGTTTCTTACAATAAGTATCATCAGATTAGTGGGCATTATTGAATCTCCTTGAAGAAACAAAGTACTAGCTACCGTAATTTTTTTTTGACATGCTTTACATGTATCCAGGATTATGCGAAATGGTAGAAGTGTTACTCTCAAAAGGAGCTGATATTGATGCATTAACTATTGGTGGGACTGCGCTGCATTGTGCTTGTCATAATGGGCGGGATGGTGTTGTGAAGATTTTGTTGGACCACCATGCTGATGTAAGTGTCTCTACATGCCGTTTTACTTTCCTGCTGCCTCATTCCATTCATCATTAGTCACAATAGTTATTGGATTAATTAACTATCCAAAGGTTTCCTCGTACTTTGTCTGTAATGTGGCTGGTGCTATGTGATTTCTTCTTGTGTTTTTGTTTGTGTTTGGACATCGAGTTTTGACACAGTGACCTAGTAATCACATATCACCAATTTTTAGGCCAAGTTATCTACTTTCAAAATTCAAGCCTGTTTGCATATTATGACTGTTGCTGTACTCTTTTGTTATACTCGGTGGTCCTCTGGTCATCACATATCTCCATTGTTAACGTCATCGGGACTATTTTACGAGGAAAATGTTACTGCACTTTCCTTTTCTCTTTTCCAAGCAAAATGTCTCAATCTCTACTGTGCATAACAATCTTTAGTCTCCTCTTTAGCGCCGAAAGTATGCACTGAACATTTTGTTCCAGCAATTATCAGATGGAGTCTCGCTCTTTCATGTGGTCTAGCTTTCTAGCAGACAAGTTGTATCATCATATGAAGTTGTTCAAGGTTTTCATTAGACAAGACAACTTCTTTTACATGGTCCTTGAAAGACTTCCTTCTTTCCCTATATTCCTGTATGCTCTCGTGGTATTTGCCATGTTGGCCTTTTATGTAGGGATAACATTCCAAGTTTGACATGTTCATATATTTTATTATTTGAGCTTTCTAATTTTGTCAATCCTTCAACAGCATAGTAAGAAAGCTTGGGGCGTTTACATACCTCTTGTTACTGCTATTTATGTTGGCTCACTGAGTTGCGTGAAGCTCCTTATTGAGGTATGCTATTTTCCCTCTTGCATTAATTGTGGGTTACAGTACTCCAATTCTGTTGAGAATGCAAAACTAGGATCATTTGTCACTCATGAGGTGTGATTTACATAGTTATTGAGAGGATGCATGTAACACAGCCTTTTCTTGTTAGGCTGGTGCTGATGTGCAAGGTGTTGTTAAGGAAACACCCTTAATGGTTGCTGCTGCTAATGGCTTAACTGACATCCTGAAGTGTTTAGTTCAGGCTGGTGCAGATCCTAATGTACATGATTGTGTAAGTTTTATTCTACTTTCTGTTACATAGAAGTTTGCCATAACTTGCAGGAAATATTCTAGTAAATAATAAGCACTGTGTATCTTCAAACATTTGGAGGACAAATCCAATATGCTTGTTTTCCCAGTATTTATCTGATATCATAAAGTCATTTAAGCGTTTATAACATTCTTGTGTTCAACAATTGTTTGCATGTGGTTACTATTCTGTAATTTTCCTTAGCTATTTAGAAAATACTTACATTGAAAATAGTTCTGCTTATTTTGTTGACAGATGGGACAAACTCCTGTAGAAATAGCTGCACGTTTTGGTGGTCGGAAAGATGTTGAAGTACTATTTCCAGTCACTTCTCGTATTCCAGCTGTGCGTCATTGGAGTGTTGATGGCATTATCAGTTATGCAAATTCAAGGCCCCCAGTCAAGGTATTTATATATAAAACGCCATCATTGAATTTATTCTAATGATTTTGATGTTCATGCTGGCTCTTTTGGTGCTGGAGGCATCCTGGCTTTTAAGCGCCTGCAAACATTACACCTGGAGCACTCCTAAAATTGCTGAAAACTGGTGGCTAAGTAGTATGAATTGATCATGAGTGATTTATGTGTAATATTCAATCGTGTCGCTGCAAGGTTTGGCTAGTACGGAAGTGTGTTATGTCAGTGAACCTGGATGAATTAGTTTGTTAGCCACGCTGCCAGAGTTTACTCAATTTGGTAAGGATTCATGTTGCAAACAAGATTCCGTACCACAGCATAATAACCACAATCCGACTCTAAGCTGGACAATGCCATTTCTCACAACAGCCGGAATCTCAAGTTATTTTATTTTTGCTGTAAAATGTTAGGATCTCTATCCACTAATATACACGCCAAAGTTTTCTTTTTTTAAAAAAATAGCGATAGCATATTGCATTGTAGAGATGCCACTGATGATATAATATGAAATGCCTGTTATATAGGTTTGTGGAACAGTACACGCCTGTGCAAAAGTAAAACAAATCAAATAATTCCACTATTGTTTTATTAAGGCGCCGGGGCAAGGCACATCAAGTTCGGTAAAGAAAAATGCAAGGCAAATCAAGGGGAAAGACAGTACGCACTATGTTTATATTTTTTACTGATAATTAATGGGAGCAACTTTCAATGATTCAGGGAGGGTGCTACTCAACATATGGGACATATTGGCACTGAATATTTACCTAATTTGATTCATGTCTATGCTCAGAATAAGGATGTGTGTAGTGCAATGCTAGCTGGTGGGAAGTTTCAAGGACGTGAGGCAGTCAAGAACAAGGACTATCTTGCTGCAACATACATATACACTGAGGTACGTTTGTCTTATATGTTACAATGAAACGATGGGACTGGACACTTGATAACCTAGTAGGTAATGTCACTGGCAGTAGCCTGGTGGGAATGACATTGCTATCTTAAATTTGTTCTGTAGTTACTGAAGGAAATGATAATGTTTTAGGGAATGAAATGCCACTTCACCAAGCTGTTGTGAACATGTATGTCCTTAGACAGGAAATCAGAGTGGTAAGTGGCGTAGTAATTGTCGAACTACAAATGGGATGGTAGATTGACGTGGAGCCTCCCAGAGTTTTCATAATCATTTCGACGACTGAGACAATGATCTTGCGGCTTACAAACAAATTACTCATAATCAACTTGTATTTTTAATTTCACTGAATTCGTTCAACTTTTTGCACTTTTCTGTTGCTTGAGCTAATATTCTAACGCAGATATCATATTATGTTTGACTTGACTGATCAGTTTCTTCTGAACATGCTTATGTAAATTTGTCAACCATGACTTCCCCCCACTGCTTTAACTTTTCCAAGTTTCAGAAACTTCAGCGATACATCTAGTGCACCAAATTGTTTTGAGCATATATGTGGACAATGCGCTGATTTGTGATAATGTTTAATTCTGTTTACTGGTTGTAGGCGATGGATCTTGACCCTGATGACGCAACCTTGTAGGCGAATAGGAGCTTTTGCTGGCTTCGTTTGGGTGAGGGGAAGAAGGCTTTGATGGATGCTCAAACTTGCAGGGTGATGCGACCTGGTTGGTCAAAAGCCTGCTATCGTGAAGGCGCTGCTCTGATGTTACTGAAGGTGTGGTGAAATGGATAGATGACCATTTGTGTTTTATATGAAAAGATCCTTTTTTTCACATACTAAGCTTTACATCTTCAGGACTATGAAAAAGCATGTGATGCGTTTCTTGATGCTCTGAAATTGGAGCCAGGGAATGCTGAGACAAAAAGAGCATTACGGTATCGTACCTTTTCCATTTGGATATAATAGTTTGCAATGCTGCCATGCTTTTCGGTCTATAAATTCCTTGCGGTAATGGACCTCACATGTTGGTTTCATAAAGTGCATCTCAGGTAGATTATATAGGTGGAAGTGATACTTATAGTAACTAAAAGTTGTTTTGCAGCACCGCCTGTTCTTTTGATTATGTCTGGTGCGCTATTTCAGATAAAGCCAAACCACAAGCTTATAATTATATTTGGACTGTGTGCAGGGAAGCCCTGGAATTCCTGAAGATGTCACATAGCGCTGCGAAAGAGTAGTTATATTAGCATCAGGAAGTACTAAGTAGATATCAGAAGGTTGTATAGAATCCGCAGCGCCATCTTTCAGAAGATGGACCTTTGCTTTGCTGTGGCTTATGCCGTATCTAAACTTCAGTGTGTGAAGAGACAGAAGGTTTAAGTTAATTATTGGCATGTGTTCGATCGCAAACTAACATATATATCTCGCACATATTTGGATGCCCAGGAGTAAACTTTAGCTATTTTATTCGGATGCAAATAGGACTAAACATAAGCTAATTGTTAATCTAATTGTACAAGTAGTGGCTAAATATTGACTAGAGAATCCATTAGCAAGCCCTGATTAGTCCAACTTTAGTCCATGTGTACCCTCTGTTTTTAAGCCAGTCCAAAAAACACCCCCTGGACTTTTTAGAAATATGTGTTCGTCCAAAATATTTTCTAATTTAGGGTGCGTTTGTTGAACGGGATCTAAAATTTAGAAGAGTTTAAATAAAAAGAATCTTGTTATTTAAGAGTATTAATTACAAAACTAACTGTAAAACCTCTGGTCTAATTCGTGAGACAAATCTAATGAGGGTAGTTAACACGTGTTAGAC
>LAPY01000813.1:115866-127147 GCA_000970635.1 Eragrostis tef
GCTGCCGCCCGCGCCGCCACTCGACGACAGGGCCGCAGCCCAGCCCGAGCCCAAGCCCAGCAAGACCGGCCAGCATGCAGGAGGTGACTTTGAGCTACGAGCGATTGTTATGTTTTGTTCAGAGTTTGTGTCGTGGCGTCGGCGTTTTGGGAATTTGAGCTTGTTCTCTAAGATCTACCAAATTCCCCACCTCCTGTTCTCTTATTTGTATTTGTACTTCGAAAAATGCCCTCTTTTGGTGGGGAAAATAATATTTTTGGCGTCTCTGCGGAGATTCGATGGTGTGACCCCCCTTTTTTATCAGTTTAATGGAATAATATAAAATTCTGGCTTGATTTCCTGGATTAAAAATTGCAACTTGGAGGTGATTTAGTGTCCATTTCGACTGAGAAAAATGCCAAAAAAGGTTCTAGAAGAATATTACGGGCTATCTTAGTTTCTGGTGGCCTAAGTTTATGGTTCACGCATCAGCCTACGCCTTCATAGTCTATTTTTAGGAAATTGCAATTTAGGGGTGGCTTACGATAAAAAACATAAACATCAGGGTAATTGATGTGGCTCCAGAGAGATTCGAGTTGGTAATAATATGATGGTGGGCCTAGAACAGTATTGGTTGGAGGCTGTTTCGCCATCCAGATTTGGGAACGGGGATGTATATTTGTTCCGGGTGTTTGGTGAGGAGATTGACATTATTGATAATTGGCGGTCATATCTGAACAACTAACATTGTTGTGGCATTTGCTATCAACAAGGTGTCATATTTGTGGAGAAATTTGTTTGTGTTACCAATTAGTTTAGACTTATAATTCTGTTATTGAACTGTATATTAACAAGAACATAGTGACAGCTTGGTCTGTAAGGCACACTGAATTAGTTCAGTATTTGCAGCCAGTTCATTTCAGTGATAGATTGTGAATTATACTTCCAATTGAGGCATTTAATTTGTGCTTTGAATTCATGAATTAATTATGAAATTGACTTTAGTTCATTTGGGGAATGCTTGAAAGTCCGATTTTGGCGATTCATGCTTTCATAGTTTAGGTTGCCAAAAAAGCTTCACTATTAAGTCATATATAAAGGTTTATTCAAGTATGAAGAGCGAGTCTTACTCATTCGATGAATGCTATTCCTTGAAATTTCATAGTCACAGTAACTCTCTTCGTCAATAAATAGTATAATCATGTTATTTAAGATTAATTGACAATCAACAATTGATTTTGCACTTACTTGTAGGGAAATATGAACATGAATTATGTTTTCTTGTTCAGATGAAACAAACATTCGAATAAAGGCTGCACCAAGAGTTTCATTTCTGCTAACATGTGTTGTTATTGTATGCTTAACTGATTGTGTACTGGTGACTTGAATGATGTAGCTGTTGATGAAGAAGGGCACATGGCACTTGCTCATCAGAACTACAGGTCAGGGAAGTACAGAGAGGCATTAGAGCATGGCAATGTTGTTTATGAGAAGAACCCACGGCGAACTGATAACTTACTTCTTCTTGGAGCTATCTACTATCAGGTGACTATTCACCTAATTCTCTCTCAATCATGCAGTGTTAATTACTCCACACCCACTCCCCAATGGCCTTCTTTATTTTCTGACAAGCTTTGTATCACTTTTCTGTTGCAGATTCGCGATTATGACATGTGCATTGCAAAAAATGAGGAGGCTCTCACCATTGATCCTAACTTTGCTGAATGTTATGGTAACATGGCAAATGCTTGGAAGGTAGTTTAGTGAGAACTTGGCGAGTCTACGTCCTACTGTTATGTCATTTCTGAGATCTATGCATTTTTATGTGTAGGAGAAAGGCGATATTGATCTTGCAATTCGTTACTATCTCACTGCCATTCAGGTATGCTTCTGGTCTTTATATATATATAATACGATTTTAGATTTATTTTTGCCTTTATTCATGTTACAATTTTCTAAGGCATATCTTGGACAGACATCTTTATTCTATTGTATGTACCATATGTATCTTTACTAGCTTGCTATACTTGTGGGGTGGTATTCATGTTTGTAATCTTCTAGTACAACTGCATATTGTATTCGCCACTTCACTTTATTATCGGTTGTGGCATATGCATATTAGATAACAATGGCCCTCATTTTTGGTATTTCTATGAATGCTTTAGCTGCGACCAAACTTCTGTGATGCGTGGTCAAATCTTGCTAGCGCATATACAAGGAAGGGGAGATTGAATGAGGCTGCTCAATGCTGCAGACAAGCACTTGCTATAAACCCTAGATTGGTATGTACATGCTTCCATGTGAAGTTCTTAGTAGATTTACTGGGTTCATGAACTGATGCCATTTTGTGCTAATTCAGGTTGATGCGCACAGTAATCTTGGAAATTTGATGAAAGCCCAAGGTTTGATTCAAGAGGTAAGCAAATTATTTTTCTATCTTTGATATTGACACCTTTCACTCACTGTTTCTTACGGAATACTTATATTTCTTTGCACTCAGTTTTCCTCGTTATTTCCATGCATTGACATGTTCTTTATTACCATTTTGTGCGTATGAATATCCTCTTATCAGGTTCCATATTGGCTTGTTGACTGATCAATTACATTTTGAACGTAATTCCACAAAATTCCATATGTTCATCTAACTATGACAAAACCAAAAATTTTACGGATAGTTATCCAGGTGCAATGTCTGACATCTGTGGCCTACTTAGTAAATCAACACAATAATCCACCACACTGTTACCTGTTTATTTACACAGTCTCACTTGCAGTTGCACAGATTACCAGGACAACAGAGATTGATCTTCTGTAATAAAATCCAGCCTAAACCTGGAATTATTTGATAAAAGGCCTTCAATTTGTAGGACTATATGGTTATATGGTCTTAAATCTGAAATAATTTCATAGTTTCATCCATTCACGCATAGTCTTGCTTCATATTTTTATCATTCTGGTGAGAATGGTGCTACTCTAGCATATACAGCTAGCTTTTGTGGTTTGACATGTTGATTGTAATTGCAGGCATACAGTTGTTACATCGAGGCATTACGTATAGATCCTCACTTTGCAATTGCATGGTCAAACCTTGCTGGGCTGTTTATGGAGGCAGGAGACCTCGACAAAGCTTTAATTTATTACAAGGTAGATGTCACAAGCATTTTTATTTGAACCACTTGACTAGTTTGCAACATTTATGCGTCCTCTTGTATTGTTTTTGGGTGCATTCGAGGATCCTATATCATTCTAATTGCATGGAATCTAGTGATATGCAAGTTGCTCCATGCATTTGTACTGGCATGATGGTTTATCTGTGATGACAATAGTGCGATCTTCTGATACATGCTAAATTATTCAGGCTAATTCATTGTTATGTTGCTTTTGCCATGGAACTTTTAGTGTATAGATTCTCCTTTGCCTTTACTTAATACTCCAGTATTTTTCGTTCACATCATGGGCCTTGTCTTTTGTACTCTATCTTGCATGCTATGTAGTATTGAATAGATGGGAAAGTACCTACAGAAAATACTTGCCATTCTTATCATTTGGAATTTGAATTTGAACTAGACGATGAAAGTAACATGGCATGCTTAGTGCTTTCTTCTTTCAGTTTTGACCTATGCATCCAAGTACCCAAGTGCGCACATAGTGCTTCTGTGACTGTCTCAATCGGTCAAACTTGCATGTTCTATGCTGCTGATGCATAATTCTTTGGAAGAGAATAATAAGGCCTAATTTGTTTTGAGCCTCCTAGTTATCAAGCCCATGGTGAATGATTAGTGTTTTAATAGCCCTTCATCTTTGCTTTTCTTCTTGCAGGAAGCTGTTAAACTTAAGCCATCGTTTGCTGATGCATATCTTAATCAAGGGAACGTTTATAAAGTAAGTTTTATAGGGCACATATATCCTGCAAGAGAACCTTGGGACAACTTCAATCTTTGTAGTGAAAGTGTATCTTTTTTTCCTGTTCTTCCTGTTCTTCAGGCTATGGGAATGCATCAAGATGCCATTATGTGTTATCAGCGTGCACTGCAGGCACGTCCTGACTATGCAATGGCGTACGGTGAGGCTTCATAATTCTTAGTATTTTATTTTTTCTTTGCATTGGGGTGCACTTTTCTTTCTTCAAAAAATTTCTAAACTTTAGCAGCATGATACACGTAGACACTAATTTAATATTATCGTTTGAGTCCATTCATTTAGATATTCATCATGGGTGAGATACGAACAAGCTTACAAGAGAATGGTCCTTTCTTTACTCTCAAAGTAGAGCCTTAGTATACTTCGTAATACAAAGGTACGGGGGAACGTTTTCATGCAGGTAATCTTGCTACCATTTACTATGAGAAAGGCCAGCTTGATATGGCAATTCGTTGCTACAATCAAGCTATTGTCTGCGACCCACAGTTCGTTGAAGCATACAATAACATGGTTAGTCGCTGGAACATATCTTGTCAACTAATGTGTATAAAATGAAAAGGTGTTTTGATGTATTTTATCTTTGTAGGGCAATGCGCTTAAAGATGCTGGAAGAGTTGAAGAAGCAATTAATTGCTACCGAGTATGTTTTCTTGCTTCTGATTGTGATCAAGTTCTATTTGTGCAGTGGTGCCTCTGATTGTGATGGATTTTTATTTGTGCAGTCCTGCCTTGCGCTTCAAGCAAATCACCCGCAAGCTCTTACCAACTTAGGAAACATATATATGGAGTGGTGAGATTCTTATGTTTTTTATGTTCTTAGTATTAAAGGAAATAGTATTCTTCTTTGACCTTAAAAAGATTCTAATAAGCCCATCATGACTAAAACAACATTGCAGGAACTTGATAAGCGCTGCTGCTTCATTTTACAAAGCAGCTATATCTGTGACATCTGGATTATCCTCCCCACTTAACAATTTGGCTGTGATATACAAGCAACAGGTACCAGCGTTGTTATTGTTACTTTAACCATCGTCCATTCCTAAGCACAATTTCTACTCCTTGTTCAGTGGACAATAGTAGAGTTTCTTACTTATGTCAAAATTTATTTATATTTTGTATACATCAGGGTAATTATGCCGACGCCATCACTTGTTATACCGAAGTGCTTCGTATAGATCCTGCGGCAGCTGATGCGCTAGTTAATAGGGGGAATACGTTCAAGGAGATTGGGAGAGTTAATGAAGCTATTCAGGATTATATTCAGGCAGCAACAATCAGGCCAAACATGGCAGAAGCCCATGCCAACTTAGCCTCAGCTTACAAAGACAGGTATGTACAGCGCTCAACCCTTTGTAGTGCTAATGGATGCTTTTAATTTCTGGTATCCTTTTCTTTTTCTCTGCTAATTGTTGTACAACATTTTTTTTTTCTGCAGTGGACTCGTAGAAACAGCTATAGTTAGCTACAAACAGGCTCTCCGTCTGCGTCCGGATTTTCCAGAGGCAACCTGCAATCTTCTGCATACTTTACAAGTAACTACTCATGCTTTTATGTGATAGGGTTCAAATCTGGTTTGAAAGCTGACATTGATCCAAATAGAGCTCAGTGCTAGTTTCTTTTTCTTTTATGAGTGATCAACTAGTTATATTTATGGAAATAACTCATTTAGGCATATTATAAGTGTAGACTTTGTTCATGCATTTTTTTTACTCAGATTGCAGAGCATTTTTTTTTCCTTTGAGTTGTCGGGCCAGTGACTCAAGTTATCGTTTTTAGAAAGTTAACTACTAAATTATAACATTATCTCATGGGTCATTGCAGTGTGTCTGTGACTGGGAAAACCGAGATACCATGTTCCGTGATGTTGAAGAAATTATCAGAAGGCAAATAAAGGTTGGCCTTTTTTCATCATATAAAAGAAAGAATGTAATTTCATTGTTGGGGTACTTCATCTCTTCTTATCATGTCTTTTTTTTTTTGTAGATGCAAGTACTTCCAAGTGTGCAGCCTTTCCATGCTATTGCTTATCCTATTGATCCTATGCTTGCATTGGAAATAAGGTGTGTACCCCTATATACTGTACGGCGCTCTTCTCTTACATAATGCGTATGCATGATGTTTTATTTTATTATTTTTCACCTTTTCCTTGGCAGCTGTAAATATGCTGCTCATTGTTCTTTGATTGCTTCTCGCTTTGGGCTACCTCCTTTTGTGCATCCACCACCTCTTCCGGTAAAAGCGGAGGGTAAACACTGCCGGCTCAGGGTGGGGTATGTATAAAACTTGTGTATTGATGATTGAATTGGAATTTGCAACAACAGAATAACTGGGATTCTTGTATGTTACAGATATGTGAGTAGTGATTTTGGGAATCATCCCCTGTCCCATCTCATGGGTTCAGTATTTGGAATGCATGACCGTGGCATTATTGAGGTTATTTCATTTCCATTGACTCCGTTTGCCACCTTTTTACATTCTTTTTATATGTTGCAAGGTTCTCCTATCTGACTCATAAATGTGACAACAGGTGTTCTGCTATGCACTGAGTCAAAATGATGGCACTGAGTGGAGGCAGCGTATTCAGTCTGAAGCTGAGCATTTTGTTGATGTGTCTGCTATGACCTCTGATATGATTGCGAGACTTATCAATCAAGACAAAATACAGATATTGATAAATCTTAATGGCTACACTAAGGTAATTGATAATGCTTGTGCAGTTGGTATATAAATCACATTTTTGCGCAAACGCATTTTCAATCAAGACAAAATGCAGTGCTTGTTCTTGCTGTCGTGGGCCTAATGGCTGCTTTCCCTGTGCATCATTTTTGTTTTGAGGATCGTGTTTGCTGTTTACTTGACATCTGATGTCCGTTTATGTAGATGTAGAATTACAAAACCTTTCCATTGAATGATTCTTGATATAGGGGTGCAGTGTAATTTTGTAGTATTTTGGAAATATATGTTCATGTGCAGCCTTATGCAGATTTAAAGATGTCTTTCCATTGTTATTCACCTATTGAGTATGTACTTGTGATTTGGACAGGGAGCTAGGAATGAAATCTTTGCATTGCAGCCAGCACCTATCCAGGTTTCATACATGGGATTTCCAGGTACAACAGGTGCCACATACATAGACTACCTCGTCACTGATGAGGTATGTTAGTGTCTGGGCTCTAGTCTCTATTTACTTGCTTTAAGAGGTTTACTGAATGTAATCTGTTTCAAATGATCCTGCAGTTTGTTTCTCCAACTTGCTATTCACATATATATTCTGAAAAGCTTGTCCATTTGCCTCATTGTTATTTTGTCAACGACTACAAACAGGTTTGTCCTCATGCTTAATAATCTGTTTCCCCTCTTAATGATATGGTTTGTGATCTTTTTTACTGTTACGCCAGAAAAATCAAGATTGTCTCGGCCCTGTATGTCCCCATAAAAGATCTGATTATGGGTTGCCGGAGGATAAGTTTATTTTTGCATGCTTCAATCAGCTTTACAAGATGGATCCAGAAATATTTGATACATGGTAACTGTCCACTAAATACGTATGTCTGATATGCACGCAATTTTGACATCTCATTTCCGTTTCTGATCCTGCCATAGTGCCTTTATATGATTCATTGTGTTCATTACTGGGCGTATTGAGGATATGTTCTACTTATTCTTTAGGTGCAATATTCTTAAGCGTGTTCCCAACAGTGCATTATGGCTCTTGAGGTTCCCAGCCGCAGGTGAAACTAGAGTAAGAGCACGTAAGTGGACTCAAGATACTCCTATTTGTTGTTTCCCCTTGGCAAACAAAATCTTCAAATCTAGACAATGGTTTTGACATGTGTGCTGCATAAAAAACTCTACAGATGCTGCTGCCAGAGGAGTAAGACCAGACCAGATCATATTCACAGACGTTGCCATGAAAAATGAGCACATACGTCGCAGTGCACTGGCAGACCTTTTCTTGGACACGTATGCAATTCTAATGCCTTTCTTTTCATTCATAAGCAGGAAGCTTAGAACTAATTCATATTCTTTATCTTTGTGAATTTCATTGTTTAGCCCCCTCTGCAATGCGCACACAACTGGAACTGACATACTATGGGCGGGCTTGCCAATGATCACCCTTCCACTAGAGAAAATGGCAACCAGAGTAGCTGGTTCCCTTTGCGTAGCTACTGGGCTAGGGCAGGAGATGATTGTCAGCAGGTATATATTATATCAGAAGTCAATTTATATATTGGAAACAAACTCTGTGAAGCCTTAACTTTTGTTGGTTCTATCAGCATGAAAGAGTATGAAGACAGAGCTGTAGACCTTGCACAAAATCCGGCAAAGCTCCAAGCATTGACAAACAAGCTGAAGGAAGTTCGTATGACTTGCCCATTGTTTGATACAGCTAGATGGGTAAGTTCTCACAAACATTATGCTTGCAACGTTTTATGCTGGTGACATTTTTGATTCCAGCCAACTCTAAATACAAACTATCCCAGGTGCGCAATCTTGAAAGGGCTTACTACAAGATGTGGAATATCTACTGCTCTGGTCGGCACCCTGAGCCGTTCAAGGTGAAAGAAGATGACACTGAGTTCCCATTTGACCGCTAACAAGATTTTACGTCACCGGCTCTGTAAATAAAGCGAGAGTTGTAGCATACTTAGCATGTGACAGCTCCAGGTGCTTGTTTGACGTCACCTGTCCTGTGCGCATCACCTCTCTAGAGGCTAACCTATTGTGTACACAACGGAAAAGATTGTAGGGGTAGTCTGTATTCATGTCACTATTATTAGCAAATTTATTTATTAGTATTGAGGTATTAGTAGTCCAAGTTTCTATCTTGTATCAGTCGGACTGTGCTGTTGAGATTTTGAAATAAACGTTCTTGATGTGAGGCAGGCTACTGTGAATTCTGTCGTGAAGTTTTGTTGTCCCGGTGGTACGATTATCCACTTGGAACACAGGCTCCATGTTGTGAATCTTGTGCTTGGATGCGGGTGTGTTATATTAGTGTGAAACAAGTTCTGTCTAGTTACAGGAAACCGTGCGAGTTAGCAGAATATGGATCATTACCACTGAGGCAGGTGTGCTATAATAGTGTAAAATAATATTTTCTACCTAGTTCAAACAGAAAGCCATGCGAATAGCGGATTATGGATTGGCAAATTTGTCACTAGTACACTGGTCCTTCGTGACTTCGTCTGGATCACACCGCTCAGCACGGTTTTGTGGAGGACACATCGTGAAAACATGATTTTGCCTACAGCACATCGTCTACAATAAATTAATAATTTCTATCTGAGCTTGACCATGAAAAGACGCTGGTGCCCCTCGTGGAGAGTCGAACCAAATCAGGGAGCACCGCCGCCATTGTTAGCGAGCTCGGCCCCCGAGTCAAGGAGCGCGCCACGGCCGGCCATGGAGGCATGGAGGTCAGCCCGTGGCCTGGAAGAGCAACCGGCAGCCAGGAAGCTCAGCCCCGGAGAAGAAGAAGATGATCTCGTCGGTGAAGAGGAAGACTGGGAGGAGACTCGCCGGGCACAAGGTCGTCGTGGGGAAGGGCTCTCGTGCTGCAGCGGCAGGGGGCGCCGCCTCCGGCCATGGAGGCATGGAGCTCGGCCCCATGGCCTGGAAGTGTCGCCGGCGACTAGGAAGCTCGACCCCGGTGAAGAAGAAAATGGAGATCTCGTCGGTGAAGAGGAAGATTAGGAGGGGACTCGCCGGCAAGGTGACGATGCTGGAGGATTTCATCGTCAAGGCCCGGGTCATCCGAGAGAACCCTGCCGATGTTGCGTCTGTCACGGCAAGATTGGAAGGGACTGGCAGCAATGGAGCGAGACGAAAGGGCGCACATGCAAGCGTGCGGCGTCGGGTCTTGATGCAGGTAGCGATGGAGCGAGTTAGAGACGAAACAAAATATAGTTGGACCTTCGCTTTCTTCGCTGGTAGCCAGGGACGAGGATTTGGTCGGAAGAATAGCCGGAGAAGAATCGCAAGTCTCGGCCAGGGGCACCGAAGTCCTTCCTCATGCGCCCTCTCTCCTCCTGGTGAAAAATGTCCATTGTTTATTCTATGCTGTGTGCCCTGGGCAAAGTCATTTTTTCTTGGTGTGAGCCAGCCAAAACTGCTTCGCGCGGTGTGTGAGGGATAAAGACACAAACGAGGGATGTCCCTTATGAATTATTACTACGATACACGCTTAACAGTAGCAAAAGAAAGTAGATCACATTGCCGCCGCCTCATCTAGCCGAGCAACACTGTAGTGGTGGGAGTTTTCTCCCGGTATCCACACATGGTGGAAAGTTGTGCATGTGTGGTAGCACATCGAGCATAGGCAGCGTTTCGTGGGAAGTTTAAATAGCGGGGATGCTCTAGGATTTTGAGTTGGTGGATTAATGTACGCCAACGCCAGTACATTATATAGACTTGCACGACATTCGTACAACGAGCCATGGTGGATAATTATCGAGTATGTACCAAATTTTCTCGTGGATATATAGCAATGCAGGTGAAAGTTCTTTTGATCAAATTTTCTCTCTACTTATCTCTTTCTACCTCTCTTAGATCTTGTCATGTGACTCCGTCTATATAAGATGTACCATCTCTGTGTCAAATGTTATCACATTTTATTGTTAATCTCCTAACATTGTTGAGATCTACTTCATATTTGTTAAGAAAAATTAATTGTAGGTCCACTTGATATATGATTTGATTTATAAAGGATTAAGTGTGAGCTTTGCACCATGAGGGTAGCAAGGCGGGGCCTAAAAAATTAGCGGGTGGGGGTAGGATTGGAGGTTCTTTTTGGAGGCCCATAGGAGGGCCTAAAATGAGAAAACAAGTGCGGTCCGTCCCCAATATTACGCACAATAGCCCACTCAAAAGCCCATCTCCAACAAATGTATATATATGTCCGCTTTCTTCTCAAACCCTACTTGGTCAGCATTCGCATCCTCTCTCCTCAGGTCGGCGGCCGCTATCGTCGCCTTTCTCCTCTCTTAACCTTGCCCTCAACTAGATCTATGACCCATCGTGTCTCCATCATCGCCTCTCTCAACGATTCCGCCTTCTGCTCAACTTCATGGGCTCGCCGCTCTCACCACGATTCATCCACCTGCCTCGTTGTTGTTGCCCTACTTCCCTTATCCAGAAATCATAGATCATCTACGCTGATGTGTTGATACCCACCATTCGTGACGTAGCTATCCGTCGGCATTGGTGCTGCCCCCCTCCTCCTCCACGGGTCCCCCGCGCGGGGGGGGGTCCCGGTTAGGAAAGGGGATGTGACTGGCTGGGATATAATTAAGGTAAGATTATGCGTCACATAAGCAAAACTGGGATTGGGCTAGGCTAGGGATGCCGCTAACAGGACAGGGGGACGGGGGGGGGGGGG
>LAPY01000814.1:0-36262 GCA_000970635.1 Eragrostis tef
ATACAAATTTACTTGTCGGCCGGTTTCATAACACCGACATAGATCAACACCAGAATCACACAAAAGGACATCTAATACTGCACTTCATTGGAATGTAAGAACTACAACCTTTTTGATAACCTTTGTGAAAAGGAGAGAGTACTTATCTTGTGTTTTTAAATTTAACAAATACCAAAAGGAGGGGTTTCTGCACTTATCAAAATATTCTTCGACAAACATTAAGAGGATTTTGAATCTCAAAAATGAAATTTCATCCAAATCACCTTAAAGTTCTGTATATTGTATTGTCTTTCATGTTTGTTATGTCGTTGTAAACATTTTGTTTCAGTTTGTGTGGCATGCCTTGTTGGTCAGAGCAACCAAGATTTGAAAAATTAGCTTGACATATTATATGCAATTTCTCGTAAGGATAGATAGACTCATTAATTTAGAGGATGAACATATGATACCTTAGTATGCTTAACTGATGTGCAAAGTCATCATTAAGAACGAAGTTGAATAGCTCAATAGCTGCATCTGACGTTTGTTTTTGACTTTATATCTGTTTCTGTGCTCGAAATGAATCCAAAGCAAACCATATATGCGAAGCCTGCATCTTTATATAACTACTTTCAGTAGAACCCAAAAGAACACAATAATCAACGACTGTATTGTCTTTTCCCCTTTATTTGAAACAGAGGACTGTATGGTTTGTTGCGCTCGTATTCTTGACAACATCTTGCCTTCTCATAAATCCAATTGTCTTTGTATTCTTGACAACATCTTGCTTTTGCATAAATCCAGTTGCCAAGTCTTTTGTCTGATTGTCTCATATAGTAGCTAGGCCAAAGATCAGCCACCTCTCGTACCTGTCTACATCGCAGACGCTAAATCAGACCTTGCCATCTCACTATGGCATTGTGCCCTCCTGTCTTCAATTGTTCCCGCATCCCTGTCTGTATCGACCATATCATGGCATGCCAAAGGGCAGTCAAAAAAACTTTGTGGAGGCTATGAACAATTGAACATAACTCCCCGCAACAGTCCTTGCATTGTGTTTGTCAATGCGCGTGCGCCCTGCGCTGCTTCGTGCAGAGAACATCATTAGCCGGTATACTTGCCAACATTGTATTCATGCTCCTTCAGTAACATGACCTGCAGTGCAAGGTGAATCTAGCTTACCTCATTCTTGGATTGTAATTAAAATAATGGCATCATATCTTTCCCAATGAACCTGGTGCATGAGTGCGCTTTTCTAGTTAAGGTGCATGTATGTGGCTGCCTGCCTACGAAAATACATAGATCGAAATTAAGCAGCCAAAGTGTCAACATCACGCCATGCGCATGGAATTAATTGTGCCATGTGCATACCTCACTTAGCATATCTTGATCGCTTAGCACATCCAAAGCTCGCTGGCCTTGACGCTGGGCGTGGTGAGATCGGCACATATATCAGATGGGAATTGGGAGGGTTGCCTACAATCGTTCCTTGCATGGTCAATTGATTGCTCACCTTCGTCCAGACTCTCGTCTCGCTCCATAAAAATCCTGGTCGCCTCCTC
The DNA here is from genome assembly GCA_000970635.1 of Eragrostis tef. Classification (NCBI taxonomy): domain Eukaryota; kingdom Viridiplantae; phylum Streptophyta; class Magnoliopsida; order Poales; family Poaceae; genus Eragrostis; species Eragrostis tef. Next base: position 1,542 of record LAPY01000814.1, read on the forward strand.
ATGATGCAGTCATGCAGATTGATTTGCTTGAAGAATCGCCTATAAGGCTGGCATCCTACCAATTAGCCCTTCGTTGCTACAGTCATGGGACATGAGATCATCGTCCTCATTACCGCTGCCATCTCTGACAACATCCTGTACGATGGGCTGTAGTAATCTCTATGTTACGCCACCGCCGGCCGATCTTGCTTCACAACACATGTGCGTGACTGCGTGCTTGTATTCGGATGGACTCCTAAATTGCTACGTTTTGTGTACATATCACTATAGTTTGGTCTAGAAAAAAAATCTAATTTTGTATGTTAGATCTAATGATTAATTTTTCCTTGACGTATAATTTTACAAAAACTTATAGGGGGTTATCAGACTACTTTTACATAATGGCAGTGGTGGGTAATTTTCTCTTCTTAATTTTTCGGATTCGGATTAACGTGAGAATTTCTAGCATTTTAGAGCGAACGTGGTGGCTCCTTTTGTTGTTCAATTATATATATAATAGATCTGCCAGGCATACTTTAACACCGGCATGCAACACCGGTCCGGAGATGCATGTACCCAGCCAGCCCACGTTCGGAATGAAATTTCTTATACTAGGAGTCCCTGTCCATACCATACTTGAGCTACAAGAGTGATCAGCCCTTTAATCACAGGGACGGGACGGTCTATCATGCCTAAAATATTTCTGTAAACTGCTCTTTCGATGAATGGATTGGCATCTCATTCAAATAATGGTCCGCTATTTACTTGGCGTTCGGTGCACCTGCCTCGACAGGTCACTTTATCATATTCTGAACGAATTCAACCGGAATCCTATTCCTTGGTCCACGCTTTGCAACACCATACACCAAGGTACGAATTGAAGCTGAGAATAGTTGTCCATCGTTATCGATCCCGGGCTCCCACAGACTGAATTAGCGATGCGGTCAGGATTGGTTCATTCAGTCACGAGTGAGTCCATAATTAGCTTGCTCACTATAGCAGACTAGCTAGCTCACTACACTTTCTTGGACCACCAATTTCTTCTTGGATCTTTCTTTCCTCCAGATGATGTCCAGTGACTCTCAAAAAAAAAAAGATGATGTCCAGTGACAACACTAGACTCTGTCAATCTGCATTTCAAACTAAGGCTCTGTCGGAATGGGCCAGTGGGATGTACACAACCGGCCCACGGATGCTTCGAGAGTGGCCTGTGCCCCTCGCCGAGCTGCAACAGAGAAGGGGCTACGAATAACGAGCTTTCAGGCTTGCGCCGAGTTCACCACCGCCGGCTGCCGGGCCGGCACGCACGCGATCGTCTCGACGCGCGCCATTGGTGCTGATAACATAAGAGCAGGCGACGTGGTCCATTGGTGCTGCTTTTGGCCGCGCACCACCATGGGATATGGTGTGGTGCGGGGATCATTAGAGCAGTTGCCATGCTCGTGCGTGATAGTGCCCTTTCGCCGCCAGTCTCTTTGTGAGATAGCTGACCACAAAAGATAACCAGGAGAAATCAGCGTCTCGCCAATTCTTTTTGGTTTGCTTTCATCAGTGATAGCTGACCACATTGTCGCTAAAGCAATGCATGGATTTAATCAGTGATAGCTGACCACATAGCTAAGGTTTTGACCGCATTGCATTAGTCTGCGTGATTATTGTCAAATTGCAATCCATCTAATCAGACCACGGTGATCCTTTCATGGACAGGTGCGTTGCAGTAATAGCCAGCTAAGCTAGCGCCTCTCCAGGAATGCCTTCTTCAGGAGCCTTCAGGTGGCTTGAGGCATCCAGCTGCTATATTATGCCGACAAATATCTCCATTCATATGCATGCAAATATTCACACTGTAACTGAACGTTCTTTTTTTGAGACGTAGCAGCAAAGTACTCTCGCGTACTCATTCGTGAAATGGAGAGTGAACATCACAGTAGTAGCAACATTCAACCATTAAAATGGGAACATTACATAGATGCAAAGGCATTGCATAACCACAAAAACAATACAACAATTCTCATATTAAGGTGAAAAGCAAGGGCGAGTAGAGAAGCTCGCCAACAAACATCAAGGGGGCAATCCTCAATAATAGATTGTCTCCCACGCCTGACGGTTAAGACAGGCACGGGATTATTTCCAATTGAGATCCATTTCTCAGACCATGGTGATCCTTTGATGCGCTGTTACGTCGCAGCATTGGCAAGCAAGAGCCTCCGGGAAGAACACCTTCAGGTGCCTTATGGTCTACATTCACACCTGTAACTGAACAGATGTGCAGCAGCTACAATACTCTCGCGTACACAGTTGTAATAAAGAGGGAAAATAGCATCACAGTACGTGGTAACTACATTCAATCATTCAAATGGCAAAATTACGCAGATGCAAGGCATTACAAAAGCAGAAAAACAATATCACGTCTTCTGTTAATGTGAAAAGCAAAGACAATTACAGAGTAGCACGCCAAATGAGGCGGGGCAATCAACAACCGGGAAACAATCTTGCACAGAGAAGGAAATAAGACATGCAACAAGGAACATTGAGGAAACAGTCTCCGCGAACCATCACTTGTCAAACCATGTCGTCTTCGGCGGCGAAGCGGATCTCGGAAGTCGATGGAGCGGCACCGGAGGCCACCTTGGAAGTTGAGGGATCAGCAACTGTGGGTACCTCAGAAGTCGATGGAGTGGCACTGGAGGTCACCGCGGAAGTTGATGAGGCAGCGCCTGTGCGAGCCACGGAAGTCAGTGGCGCCGAGCCACCATTTGAGAGCTCGGACGTCGATGGAGAAGCGGCGGTGTTACCGTCCCCGCTTGAGAGCTCAGTCCTCTGCAGCCTCTCGGCGAAGGTCTCCATTCCCATGTTTGACAGGAGGAGCCAGACATAGGTGAGTAGCTCCCCACCTGTGCCCAAAGCCTTGGCGTGGAGGGATCCTCTGCATCTACCAGCGGAGAAGCAAAGCATCTCCACCCAGACGCCTTCGATCACCTCCCATATCTTCTCAACACCCGAAGCCTGCAACCCTTGAGCAAGAGACCAAGCGTCGTTGATGAAACCTTCTTCTTGAGAACCAATTGTTGACTGCATCTCACTGTTTATTCTCAGCACAAGCCCTTTCTCGTCCACCGGTGGCTCGATGGTGGTGAGAATGTCTTCAAGCTCTTTGTAGGCTGTTGTGAATAGATTCCTCCTCGAGCCAGGCAACAACATCTCAGGGTTAACGAACAAAAGGTACATCATGTAGTTGGACATCTGTCTACAGGTGTTGGCTTTACAGTCAATCAATTCCCCACACTGCGGTTCAGTCTGAGAAAGGATACATTCATGGCCCGTACATGAGCACGAGTAGAAGCAGAAATCCGTGGCTATGTGCCATAGGAGAACGCTTTCATCGAGTGGCCTATTTAAGCTCCACGCAAGGTGGTTGCATTCCTTCAGCTTAAGAGTCCGTTGGCCCATGTGATCATTAAACGTCCTGTAACTGGCACCATCATGTATGTCTTCCTTCCAACCAGTTTTCACATACCGAAGTACCAACCTTATTATTTCGCTGGATGAATAACACGACTTGATCCACCAATGTTGCTCAAGATAGTCCTTCAATCCAAAAAAATTGACAACACTCAGTATCTTAGTGTGATTTTTATTGCGGACAAAGAATCCTATGAGGTCGTATTGTGAAACTGTAACAGGCAACGCCTTCTCCCTTGTGGTTAAGATATCACGTACAAAACTCGTCCATAGCTCTAGGAAGGCAGTACAACACAACAAGGCATATGTAATGTTGACATCAGTGTCACTGTAAGCTTCTCTATGACTATGGTGGAATAGGCCGATGGCTGCCCATGGTAGGATGATACGTAGATTTCGTACAAGTGCACTACATTTTTCTCTCGAGGTATGGACGCGATCTTTGAACTGAAGGTGTTGTTGACCGAAATTGGGGAAGATCTTATGTTTTGTGTAAAGAAGGCAGAACACATTGAAGAGCTCTACTCGCAATGAGGGATAAACTTTTTTCTCATCACACAACCAAAAGAATTTTAGCATAGCAAGCCGCTCAGCGAAGGGACATGCCAGATCTACAAATAGCTTGAGGGACACACCTTGTTCCTCATCATTGACGGGTGGACTGACCACGTCGTCTTCCTCTGGAGATACAGGATGATCATCGCTCTGCACAGAAGCCTTGGGTGGTTTTGCTGATCGATACCATCCCTCCTTGAAGCCCTCCTTAAAATCCATCCAGATTATTTTTGTCACAAACTGAAAACAACTTGCCTTGCTTTCCTCCTGATCTTCTTCTTCAGGATGATCGCTGTCCTGGACAAAAGCTCCTCGCTCGTGGGCTTCGGTTTGTTCCTGGACAAAAGCCTTTGTTCCTCGTACAGAGCCCTCGACTTCGGCCTCTCTGTTTGTTGTCTTCCGAGCAAGTTCAGAGGAGCTGACTAGACTGTTGATGCTAGCGCTCTTGAGCGCCCATGGCTTCTCTAGGCACTTGGGAACCCCAACGAAGAACAGCAGGATCGATGCCTGCAACAACCTGATGTCGTCGCCTTTCCAGGATTTGCAGAACACGTAGATGGCCACAGTGATCTGGGACACCGCAGTGAGGACGTGCCGCGTCCACAGCTCGTTGTCTTCCAAGTTGTAGGCGGTGATGCCGTCCTGTCCGCCGAGATGCATCAGGAGGACAGGCGCCCAAACCGCCTCTAAGACGCTGCTGCCTCCGCCGGCATCTGGGTTCTTGCCGTGGCGGTTGAAGAGGGTGGCGAGGGCGTATATCGCCAGAGAATCACTGCCGAGGTACGCCAGCCATATCATGGATCTGCACCACCCCTGAATTGGACGCACACGCCGAGAGCTAAGCAGGAAGAGGAGCCACTGGACGACGAGGCTGCTAAGGACAAGGACGCGCAGCTGCGATTCCTCCCACCAGTGCACAGCAGCGGAGAGACCCATATTCTCGAGCCTCCTCTATGTCGCAACAACAAAGTAGTGAGGTGGGGCTAATCTTCTTTTTGTGGGGTGTGCCCAAGATTAGCGGTACATGCATGGCGTTGTAATGTGCCTCCCCATCAGAGCCTCTTATATTGGGCAGGGCTTTGTCATGAGGCCAGGTCATCATCGGGAGCTGGCTGAATCACATTTTTCTTCACTTGATTAATGACCGAATAGCTTGATTTATACTTCTTCGGAGGATATCTTTGCCACGCATAATACTAATAAACACAAGTAGCTAGTCTTATACATCCCACCATTAGTATTAGCGAGTACTCCATTACTGAGTAGTGCGTCTAATATGAAAATAAATAATGACAAATACTAAAGGGGTATAATTCCTCTTTATATTAAGAAATGTTCCCCATCGCCATCCGCCACAGCTGTCAAAGTTGAGGGCTGTCATTCCCAACTCGTTGTTTTAAAGCCTCAGCTCGGTTTTCGTTAGCTAGCTAGGCAAGCAGGCAAAAGGGTTCTTAGAGTGAAAGTGCGGGTGAAAATAGGCAGGCATCATCAGAAGACGTGATTAGGAGGAAACCGATCCACTGATGCTTGTTTAAACACAAATCTAAAGCGAAATCTAAAGCACGATTCCTGTCCTACGGACTGAAGCAAACCCGAATGCCCTCTAATTCTTTAATCTGCAGTATCCAAGAGTAAAGCAGCTTGCCTCGTATTAGTTGCTAGCATCATCCCATGCATGTTCTTTCTTGTTACATACACGTGACAAACATCGTACGCGTCGTCTAATGTTCAGACAAAGGCCACGTACACAGTTAATGTTCATCGGATTCGAAGTTTTCCACCAGAGTAAAGCGCACACTGCTGGTCTCTAAATTTGTGTAGCGTGGTGGAGCTTTGCTCTTGATAAGACTTGGGCCACTCCAGATATAGCTTAAGACAAAAGCCGGGCGACTACTAATGCACAACGAAGTAAAACAAGAAATAAACATATTGTCGTAGCCCTACTTTTCAGATATTCCGAAGGCTATTCTAAAGGTTTTTCCGAAGACACATCTGACAGCGAGATAGATTAGGAAAGAGATCGGTACTCTTGTTGAACAAGGAAATAGGAGATTGTGTTTAGGTAGGACTCGGATAGGCGGTGATTGGCCTATAAATATTCATGTAACCCCTACGAGAAAAGCTCTCTGGCTCCTTGCGAACCCTAACGCAAAGGCGGCCGCATTATACAAGAAACACACTGGACGTAGGGTTGTTATCTTTCGGGAAGCCTGAACCAGTATAAACCCTCTGCATGTTCTTAGATTGATCTCGTTCATAGCGCTGCTCCCACGATCCAAATATCTGCCGAACATCCCGCTCAATCGGGTGACGACATTTACCTTTAATACAAAATGAAAAGAAAAGGCATAAATGGGATATTAAATGAACCCAACGGATGACTACTGGTAGAGGCATAACATACCGTCAATCGCAAACAGAGCCTTTGCCAAACGGGATGTCATCGCTGTTCGAGCATTGGGGAAATCAGAGCTCCCAACTTCCATAACTGGCTTTCCAGGATAGAACATGAGTGACTGCGGGTTAGGGGTCGACTGCGTCTGGATGAACATGGTCCTCTTCTGCCCTCCTGCCCATGGCACAGTTTTTTCAAATAAGAAACATAAACAGACGACCCAACAGCAGCAGTTGTAAAATATAGGCAAGTAATTAGACTCATTATTACAAGAACAGTATTGCTAAAACTGAGTCAATCAATCAATTATAGCTCATCTGCGTGTTACAGCCAATGCATAAGAACAATCACATTAACCATGCTGATTGCAACTGCTAATGAGTGAAAGGGGTATACAAACACTCGGGTGACGACACATATGAAAACAATTCATCATTTTTAATGGATCAAAAAAAGGTGATAAAACTAGTAACCTAAGAACTGAATAGTTTGTACTTTCGTTCCACCTAGGGTCTCATTTCTCATCAAACGATATAGCAGGTGAACCTGAACAAAAAAAAAAGATAATTTGGATCCATCAAAGTGTGAGGCCCTTGGCCTGTGAGGTGTCCGAAGTCAAGGAGTAAGAGACAAATATGCAGTCAAGGTCCTTGGCCTGTGAGGCCTAGAAAAAGCCCAACTCCCATGGCTTTTGTTGGATATAGGAGCAACAAAAAATATATAGTACCACATTGCTAGTTTAGCATCAGGTGTACCAAATTAAAATAGCTAGTGACTCAAAGTGTTGTAACTTTGAACTATTTTTTTACGCGAAGCGAGGACGAAAGCGTAAGTGTAGTTCAGAGCCAACCTTCTCTTGTATCAAGAGCACAGTCACGGTACACATGGCACGTGAGTCCGATGTGAGAGACACAACATGACACGTGCTTGACGTGGGATAACTTTGTCGATCACAAGTGGGATAACTTTGTAAATAGAGATACAAGACTTAGGTGATACGGTCTCAAGACCCTACTATTTGAAGGCATTTTGGTCAAGGAAAAAAAGATCTTTCGTGGACATTCTATTAAGCCCACCAGTTCCATAGGTGAGATATCAAAAATCTCTGTGAAATGATATGAATTATGTATATCCAGTTATCCACATGCACAAGCTCCTTCCTCAGGTTATAAAGGCAGCAAGGTACTGGTAGTACTGCATCGATCCATGTTGCTCGAGTGCAAGTACATACTCGCATCTAGGGGTGAAAGTGGTGTGGATAATTATCCGCTTCGATCCGGTCTGAATCCGGTTTTCGAGGATTTGGGGTGAGATTTTAGATATCCACTCCGCTCCGATAGCATGCGGATGTGGATTAGGATATGGGGTTCGTAAACTCCGACGGATATGGATTATCCAGAATATTAAAGCTTAAGAACATTTTTTTATGTGTTTTCTTTTATATTTTATAAACTAAGAACTTGTCGTTCATATGGTGTGATTCTTTAGGTATTGTATGGTTGCTGCTAGCTATTGTACATTCTTCGAGGAATTATTTATGAACATATAATTCTCTATTTATAGACATATTATATCCGATCTTTGAAGCTCCGCTTCCAATCCGCTTCCGGTCCGAATCCGCCCTATTTTCGACATCGGAAAATATCCGTATCCATAACCGCATCCGCATGTTATCCGCTCCGCTCCGAATCCGATGAAAAAATATGGATTAAGATATGAGAAAGGTATTATCCGCTCCGTTTTCATCCCTAGCATCTGATTAGCACCAAGTACATACCATACAGAAAGGAAAATCGGTATATATGCGTGCGAACAGAGTTACATATGCAAGTCCAACAATGAAGCGTACACAGTACATGAATCGACTGTTTAGTTCATTATTACTAGTTGTGCGGTATAGGCGCGCTGCCGGCGCGGCGATGCGTGTCGGGAGGAGGATCCACGTACCCGTAGTCTTGCTCCTCCTCCTCCGCCTCCCCCGCCGCAGCGCCGAGCAGATCACGGTTGCCGCTCATCACGTCGTCGCCGGCGAAGACGTCGTGCTCCAGGCGACCTCTCGGAGGCACGCCGAGCACCGGCGCCGGCGCCGCTGGCCGTGGCCGTTGCACAGGCCGATCGCCAGCACCAGCGCCACCGCGGTCGACGTTGCCGCCGCCACCATCAGCAGCCGCGACGCCAACGCCGATGACGACCGCATGATCGTTCGTGTCTACATGTACCGGCACCGGCCGGCCAAAGGCTGTGCGGCGAGCTCACAGTACAGGAGCAACAAGATGGAGGTCTGCGTATGCACAACATATCTGGAACGAGAGCGAACGATTAGTGGTTATTAGCAGCTCTAAGCCGGTGTCATGGGAATGGCGTGGTGCATCTAAGCCCGCCGAAATATAGGAAGGCCCAACGGTGTGTGCCAAGAGGCTGTTACTTGACCCCAGCAAATACGGCTACCTGCGGCATATGCTTGAGCCAATTTGCTTTTCCTCCAAATCGAGGCATCATCAAATGATGCGTAACAGGTTTGGGCTCGTCTCCTTGCCACCTATACCATCATGATCGTCGGCCCTAACGATCCAAACGTCACGTTCCAGCAACTGATGATTTTTCAGGTCGTGATTAAATGTCCACGGTCGCGGTTTTCAGCTATAGTGGCGCTCAAATTCTTCCTCGCAAATTATAAGTCATAGGCTGAAAGTCAACAACGTACTGTGTATTGTTGACTTCTAGATAGTACATGCACCTTTCTTTCATTTTTTTTAAGAAAATGCATCATCATTTTAAAAAAGGAGAATTACAAAACCGGACCTCTTGGAATCCAATTTTGAAAATGGACCTCTTTTTTAGACTTTGTAAGATTGGACCTCTTTTTTGAATCTGAATGATCCGTTTGCCCCTCTTTCTCAGTCCAAATCAAGCATGATGGAATATTTGCATTTTTGTTTGTTATTGATGAGGTTTTGTGAGATAAAATGTCATAAAGCCTTGGTTAAGTGACACAAGGAAAAACATTAAGACATTTGAATGACTGCACAACATTAAGCATATTTGTACCCACATAACAATATATATATGTAAACATGTCATTGTCAGTATACCATATAATGCATGTTTGCTTGGTTCATGGTCACAATTTGGCATGTATTAGGTCATATTTGGTGGATTTAGGGTTTGGTTCTACTGATGTTGCTGGGATCGATCGTCCAAGATAATAGACCAGCTAGTAGTATTACCAACCATCAAGCTTTTTTTTTCTCTCTTTTTTTTAGTGGGTACCAACCACACCAAGCTAACACAACTGATTGTTAGCTTTACTGGATTTAAACGAGAAGATATATGAGGGTTAGGATGACAAACCACTGTAATTTACTACTGCATACATTAGCTATCCTAAACATTATATATTTTAAAACGATGATTATCAGAATTTATTTGCCAAAAATAAACTGTGACATGTCAATTCAGAAACTAGCTGGTACCCCGCGGCACGCCGCGGGCACTGTAATCTGGACTGTTACACCACATATTGATTGTGTATGTATTTATATTTGATGTACATCTATGACATTTTCTGGATCGAGAGAAGTGAGCGAAAAATCAGCTTGTTCGTTTGGCTGCTTTACAACAGCTACAGTGTTTCAGTTATTTTTGCTGCAGCCACTACACTATTTTTGCACTCGTTACAAGGCCAATGATGGTGCTGTAGCACGCTAGCAGCATTGGAACTTGAAACGGTAGGCGCGATGAGGTATAGGATCACTCATTTTTGCAACTGAATAGAAGAGCATGCATACAACCAATATTGTTGTATATATACAAACCAAAATAGTGACCATCTGTCTCAAGTGTCATTTGCTTTACATTGTTCTTGTACAGCTGAAGCGAAGCAAAAAATCTATGGAAAATTGCATCTCTTGAATTGTAATGAATCTAGGCTGGACTGTTTAGGTTGGTGCACCATCCGGCAACAATAAAGGCCGTCACCTCATCACTTCGCAGGTGTGATGCTATCATGCTATTGCTCAACACGCAGCTTGGCGCTTGTGTTATCTGTTTGTTGCTGGATGTGGATACAGAATATAGATTAACAAACTTAGAGAAGCTTTCAATAATCTCATGTAAAAGCAGCCAAACTTGGAAGGAAATAAGTAACTGTGCATTGGCATAAAACATGAACAATTATCAGAACTGGATTTGGATATATTTCTTTGTTTGTGTGAAACAACAATACCCTATTATCAAGACGATGTAATCTTGAATCATAAAAAAAAAATGCATGTGCGCAAGACAACACTTCATGGTATAAAGGAGCAAGCTGACCTAATACTGAATCAAGGTAAACTTTATTTTCCACAAAGGATATGAGAGAGTGGTTAAAGTCCAGTGCCATTGGGCTGATCTCTGACTAAAAGATGGTAGTAGAATCATGGTTTATTACTAAATTGCATGTGTGGTTACTCCTACAAAAAGCATAGGCATCACGTAGTGGACAAAACTCAACAAATTAAACTCAACAATCCAGAAAATTGGTGATCAGTACTTTTCAGAGGCCCATTGACTGTTTGATTATTTTATTCAAAATAGAACTACATCGTAGTCAGTCAGAAAAAAGGCATGGGTTTCACTGGGAAACTGAAAGAGAGAATCATTGAAGGTGACCATGCAATGCTTCAGGGACAGTGCTAAACATCCATATACTGAATACCAACGCAACAGGTAGTAGACAGTAGTCATTTAAAATAATAAGACCCGGTCATTTTTGTTAGCTTCAACTGGTCAAACATACTCGATTTTCACTCAAGGAGTAGAACAATTACATGTTAGCGTCTTTTTAATATTTCTTCTGACATTAGTGGAAATTTCAGAATAGTCTGTCGCTCCAGGGTGAAAGTTTGCCACGAATAAGATATACAAAAGCGATCATGTCACTATATACTAATACATGCACATCTAAAGTTCTAATCAAAAGTTGATTTTGTGCATACTAAGGACAGGCGTCAGGCAAGGTGTAACTTGTTGGAGACTGAACCAAACATATGCATGTGCGCAAGACAACACTTCATGGTATAAAGGAGCAAGCTGACCTAATACTGAATCAAGGTAAACTTTATTTTCCACAAAGGATATGAGAGAGTGGTTAAAGTCCAGTGCCATTGGGCTGATCTCTGACTAAAAGATGGTAGTAGAATCATGGTTTATTACTAAATTGCATGTGTGGTTACTCCTACAAAAAGCATAGGCATCACGTAGTGGACAAAACTCAACAAATTAAACTCAACTATCCAGAAAATTGGTGATCAGTACTTTTCAGAGGCCCATTGACTGTTTGATTATTTTATTCAAAATAGAACTACATCGTAGTCAGTCAGAAAAAAAGGCATGGGTTTCACTGGGAAACTGAAAGAGAGAATCATTGAAGGTGACCATGCAATGCTTCAGGGACAGTGCTAAACATCCATATACTGAATACCAACGCAACAGGTAGTAGACAGTAGTCATTTAAAATAATGAGACCCGGTCATTTTTGTCAGCTTCAACTGGTCAGACATACTCAGATTTTCACTCAAGGAGTAGAAGTAGAACAATTACATGTTAGCGTCTTTTTAATATTTCTTCTGACATTAGTGGAAATTTCAGAATAGTCTGTCGCTCCAGGGTGAAAGTTTGCCACGAATAAGATATACAAAAGCGATCATGTCACTATATACTAATACATGCACATCTAAAGTTCTAATCAAAAGTTGATTTTGTGCATACTAAGGACAGGCGTCAGGCAAGGTGTAACTTGTTGGAGACTGAACCAAACATATTCTGTATGGAAGATTATATGGATGCAACTTCTATAAGAAAAAAAGAACAGGGAGGCCGGTACAGGGAGATGAATGGAAGTACCATGTATCCAAGCATTTTTTAAGCACTTGGTAGACAGTCCGAATGGGAGGACCCTGCGAACACCATCATTATATAAATGAAAGAAATGGTCATCTACCATTCTTTTGTTAATCATGAATACTTCTGCATAGGAAATTTTTAGGGGAATAAAAATCTCCAACATAGTCAATGCTAAAGCATTGAAGCGCAAAGTGGCAAAAGTTTCAGATCTCAGGTGTGTGAAAGGGCAATAGAATCGTAAAAAACTAAGAAAAGGCACCAGTATCGATTTGTCAACAAAGTTCTTAGATCATGCATGGCTGAAGCAACCTTCAGTTGGTATGATCTGCAACAAAAATAGTACAAAAATAAATAGAAAAGATAAGAGTGTTGTTTACTCACTTTACAACAAATTTCTAGTGTTATTTTATTTTAGTGGATTCATGAATAGACCGACCAAAATATTCATGTGTTTCAGATATACTAATTAACCTTTTTTTTCTCTTTTTTGGTAAGCAAGCCCCTCAAGCATGAAAACACGTGCATTTGCATTCAATTAGATAAAAAATGGAGTATGGTATGAGTCACTCACCTGCGAACAAAATTGGCAGCTAGTTGTTTGTAGAACTTTTCCAGGATAGCTAATGATCGTTATGGAATAGCATATTTGTCATCTTAGTTGATTGCAACGATACCTTAGCTATAAGGGATTTTCATACTACTCCAAGTTGGCAGCAGCAGGAGACATCTGTGCCGACTACAAATACAAAAACATGAGCATCTCATATTATTACTTTTGAAACATGGGTGCTCATCGTGTTTTTGTGCCTTGCTCTTCTGTGTTGAGTTCTTGAGAAGGAAAAAACAGCTGCTTTCATGAAGAGAAAGCATTGATCAATCAGATTAGCAGAAACACAGGCACACATTAACTCACATTAACTGTTACATATTCTCACATGGCAAGGAAGCACAAAGTAATACAACAGAGTAAAATGCTAAATAGAAAAGGGGATAGAAAACATATTGCAGCCTGCGGCAAAACATAGAAGAGGAGATGGAAAAATGAGTGAAAAAAGAGGAAGGGGGGAGTACCTTCACGGCTGCAGCTGAAGAGGTTGGTCTCTAGGCAATCAAGGGGCGAGTCTTGCAGCATGGTTTGTATCCCACATACTCCACCTACGCCAAAATCTGCAAAAGAACAGCACTGTTCAGATCGAGGTTATGGAGTGTAAGAATGACCTCATCTCGTACTGCAGAGACGGGATCTGCATTCCAGATCCCAGAAAATTGACGCACCTGTGGGAAGGTCGGAGATGGAAGCAGTCCAAGGCATATTTCATCTCTGCCCACCAAGATTGTTGTTAGGGAGAAGAAGATTGGTGTCGATTTGCTGCACCTATGAGCGCCCCTCTTCACCGATGTTGAACGACCACCGTCGGAGGTCGATGACTACGTACACGGCGGCTGCGGGAAGTTACTGCGTGGTGTGGAGAGGGCAGCGACAACGTGCGGGGAGCGACGACCATGGAGACGATGTGCGTTGGGGACCGGTAGCGGCGGCGATGGTTGGGGACAGGCAGCGGCGGCGATGGTTGGGGACCGGCAGCTGCGGGCATTGTAAAGAGTAGGCTGCGCATGGCGCCGGCGGCGTGAGGACACGCGAAGGCTGGAGCTGGTGCGGGGGAGCTGGAGCATGGGTGGCGATGGGAGCCATCTGGTTCGGGATGGATTGGGAGGGTACGGGAGGTAGGCGACGCCTTTTTCTCTGGTCATCTCTGGGTGCTTCTCGAACCCGGGCCCGTGAGACAGGGATCCGATGGCGTGCGGAGGGCGAGCGGAGGATCCGACGACTCATACTCGTTTACTGTGGATGAACAGTTATCTGAGTCTTGGCTTCGCTTGAACTGTAGCGCTAAAGTGAGACGTGGACTTCTATACAATTAGAAGTCTTTATAGATTCCTCTTTCTTAAAATATTACACAGAACCTATAATTTCCATAAGCAACAACACGTGTCACTTGTGCATTCAACGGCGCAGCTTTCGTAAATCTACTCATATACATGTAGGCCATGCAAACTTCGCAGGATTCTGCAGTGACTATGATAGTGATAGGAAAGTTGTCCTAGATCATTCTAACCATACAATCGATGGCACATGGGGCCTGTGATTAAGTATCTTGATTTTACACATGTGCTGTTGTTTTCTCATATACTTTTAGAATTTTAATTATCTGATAGATACTTTTTAGAGCTGTGGTGGATGAGTTTATACCTGCAGAGGCTTATTGCATTCACTGTAACAGGATTAGATCTACTCAACATACAAGCAACACATCAAGGTCATGATAGGGCCCAGGGTATTATTCCGTAGCTCATGCAACCGCCCGAAATTGGACAAGGGAGCACTCATGACAACTGTTCCCAAATCTTCCCCCACATGTTGAGGCATGTGCGTTGTTGGAGATGCAAAACCCTCAACACCGTTGATGATGATTCTGAGTCGAGGTTGAAGCCTCCAGATCGTTTTGCGGTGCTTGACGAAGCGTGTGAAATTGTGAAGCCCTCAAGTGATGACGAAGTCGTGTAGTGGAAGCCCTCCTCAAGTCCGTGTTGCCGGACCAAGGTTGCGGAGAAAACACATTGATCGAGTTCGGACAGATGTTAATATGGTCGTGACTCAAAAAAACGTTTCTATTACAGTGGGCTCTGGTCCTATTTATAGACCTGGCCAAATAGCTACTAATATAAGCCACATAGTACCCTTTGTCGATGTTGCCAAACCCTTTAGTGAAATAAACAAGTTAGGCATGATTAAGGAAGTAAACCTCAATTAAAAGGTTATGAGAACAGGGTTCATTGCTTTAAGTCATCTCTGGGTGCTTCTCGAACCCGGGCCCTTGAGACAGGGATCCGATGGCGTGCGGAGGGTGAGCGGAGGATCCAACGACTCATGCTCCTTTACTGTAGATGAACAGTGATCTGAGTCTTGGCTTCGCGTGAACTGTAGAAGTCTTTATAGATAAGCACTTTTTTATTGCATATTTTTTATTGCTAATATTTTTTCCGTGATGTTTCAATTTTTTTTATCTTTTAATGCTAATACCAAATTACGAATTGTGTGATAGGTGAGGTACTCAAGTGTAAACTTAAGATTGTAAGAGAAGTCTGAGGGGGGCCACCCTGGTCAGTCAGCCGTCGTCCTCCTCCTCCTCTTTACGTTCTCTCCCGGAGAGTCGGAGGCGCAGTGTTCCTCACGCCGCCGGCTCCGCCTCCTGTGCCACCCCGGCGAGGTAACACAAGCCTCACCTAACACCATCTCTCCCTCGCCCGTCCCATCCATTAGTCTCTTGCAGTTCAGCTCCTAATCTTCGCGAGTTCTCTGATCCCCTCGGCCTCTTCGACTCGCCGAGTGGATCTCTCGCTCTCCCGAAGCGAAATTCCCGTGACTGAGAGGATTCTACAGGTAGATGGTCAGTTCCGAAGGTTTGGTTCTAGGTTTAGCAATAGGAGCCCGTGGTGCAGTTTGTTCCCCAATCTGAAGATGCATTGTATCCCTAGTGACGGCCTGACGGGACACTGATTGACTCGTTAAGTTGACCGGTAGTTTGTCCTCAGCTGGCGAAATGCTTGATTTTTGTATCTGAAATATCTTGGATGTTGATAGCAAAACCTGAAACTTAGATTCTTCGGAAGTTTCGTTACTCTGCTCTTGTGAATCAGTTTAACAGTTGGAAGAGCATTTTTTTCCCCCTTGTTCTGTTTAGACTTGGTTTTTCTATTTTATCACCAGCAGAGATGAGTGGTTTAGTCCGTATACTATATTGTATCAGACTTTCCGTGATAATGTTTGATATATGACGAAATTGAAATGCTGTCAATTAATATATGCTTCATTTTTGTTTGCTCATTTCAGATGGAGGATGGTATATCTACTTATACTGTTGATGAGGCACTTGTGTCCATGGGGTTTGGGAAGTTCCAAGCATTTGTGCTTGCATATTCTGGGATGGCCAAAATCTCTGAAGCAATGGAGATGATGCTTTTGTCATTCGTTGGGCAATCAGTTCAAGCTGAGTGGGAGCTTTCTGCGCAGGCAGAGAGTCTCATAACGAGTGTTGTCTTTGTAGGGATGCTTGTAGGAGCATATGCTTGGGGCATAGTTTCAGATAACCATGGAAGGAGGCAGGTTCTTCCTCACTCGTTCTTTCCACCGGCTACTGGATTTTACTTACAGAGTGTTCTGATTTTAACAAATACAATCTTTTCAATGGTAATTGAGTATTGCACACCGTCCCATGTGAATAAGGGAGCTATGATTTTGGTGTAAACTTAAGTGTAACTACGGTCATGAAACTACAATTCTTAACTTGACAGGCTTTAGTTTTTCACTTTAGAATGGGGAAACAAAGTTGGTAAATTCTGTTTCAACCAGCTAGTTTGTTCTAAGGTTTAGTTTTTCACCTTAGAAGTTGGGGGAAAGAACTAAGTGTATTTTTCTGTTTCAAGACTTTAGATTTACTGCTAGTTACACGTCCATTCCCATATCGTATTATTCTAAAGGATGCTTCAGTTTATGTTGCGCCAAATTCTCGTTTTGCATCATTTTTCACTGACTCCAGCACCTTTGTGCTTCTTCAGGGTTGGGTTCAACTTCACAGCTCTTGTGACTGGTGGGGCTGGTCTTCTCAGCGCTTTTGCCCCAAATTACTTATCATTAATTGCTCTGAGGTTTATGGTTGGTGTCGGACTGGGTGGTGGACCAGTTCTAGGTTCTTGGTTTCTAGAGTTCATCCCTGCTCCTAGTCGAGGAACTTGGATGGTTATGTTCTCGGCATTTTGGACCATTGGCACCATAATGGAAGCTTCACTTGCGTGGGTAATTAATATACTTGGCACAGTTTATATAAATATTACCAACATGCTTTGTATACTACTTGTTTGAGAGATATTTTCAGTTGGCTAAGCAGAACTAATAACAGATCTACAATGGATATCACATTCTAGTTTCTATCATAGTATGCACATTCCAGAGATGCACCTTTGAGTCATGATTATGTTATAACACTGAATCCAGTAGAACAGAAAACATTTCTCTTCTATTTTTTCCCTTCATTTTATTTTTGAGGAAACTACACTTGGGGAGCACCCCACATTTTCCTTCATAATTTTTAGCCCGCTCATGGGCTTTCTCATATCGTTTGTAAAGTTTAATAAATTAATTAATCAGGTTCTGATGCTAAGTTCCATCACGTGGATTTCCAATTTTAATCTATAAAGCTGTACATAACAATATTACCAACTATGTCGGCAAGTGTTCGAAACTTGAAATGACACACATGTTCATCCATAGTATTTCTGAAATGTGCATGTACATTTGTAGTTACTCATCTGCTTGATTTTGCAGGCTGTCATGCCAGCTTTTGGCTGGAGGTGGCTTCTGGCACTCTCATCATTACCATCGTTTGCTTTACTGCTCTTCTATCCTGTGACAATGGAGTCACCAAGATACCTATGCATGAAGGGTAGAACGGCTGATGCAGTTCATGTTTTAGAAACAATGGCGCGAGTAAACCGTGTATCTCTCCCTTCTGGTCGACTTGTCTCAAGCCATCGAATAGAGGAGCTTCATGAGTTCGCAGATTCCTCAGAAACCTCACAGTTGATGTCAAGTAGGAAAACAAACGCTGCTGAACTTGACAAAGCAGAGATTGGCGGCCTCAACGCCATCTGGAAACTTCTATCTCCAAACTTACTCAGATCAAGTCTTCTCCTTTGGACTGTATTCCTTGGTCATGCCTTCTTGTACTATGGTCTCGTTCTGCTAACCTCAGAACTGAACCATGGAAACAGGATTTGTGGATCAGAGGGAGCAGAAGTAATTCAAAAAACTCACATAAATGATGACAATCTCTACAGAAATGTATTTATCACCAGTTTCGGCGGTATGTGTTTTTTCCCTATGGTCCCTAAACTTCTTTAGGAACTGTGTCTTGGAAATTCACATTTGTGTCAACAATGATGCAGAGATTCCTGGCCTTCTTCTGTCTGCTGCCATCGTGGATAAGATCGGGCGCAAGCTCTCAATGTCCTCTATGCTTTACATTAGTTGCATGTGCATAGCTCCCCTCATGTTCCCCCAAACAGAAGCGCTGACAACCTTCTTCTTGTTTGGTGCACGGGTTTGCATCTCCGCAAGTTTCACTGTCCTGCACATCTATGCCCCTGAGGTTTGCTCAAGTCTATACTTTTTCTACATGCATGTATCTCTTGCCAAGCTCCTGAAGTTCATTGCCCTCTTATGTGATGTTCCCTGCAGATATACCCAACTGCAGTCAGGGCCACTGGTGTCGGGTTTGCAAGCTCGATTGCTCGCTTTGGCGGGATCTTGTGCCCCCTTGTGGCCGTCGGTATGGTGCATGCCTGCCACCAGACGGCAGCCATACTCTGATTCTGAATTTTTTGCACTCTGTTGGTTCTTTTGTTTCAGTTACTGCACTCAATGTGATGTTTAATAGTATGAACAAACCATCTAAGTTGTCTGGTTGGAAAGAAAGCGGTGGTGATCCTTGCGGTGACGACGACTCATGGAAGGGGATAGAATGCAGCGGCTCCTCTGTCACAGAAATGTACGTAATTGCCTTCAACATTTGCTTAAAAGAACAATAGCTTGTTCAAAAGACATTTCTTTTTTAGCGCTGCAAGATATTTTAATCATTTTGTTTTTTGATCATTTGGCTTAGAGCAGTAACTTGTCGGGGCTTGGACTAAGCGGTACGCTAGGATATCAGCTATCAAGCTTGAAATCAGTAACTAAATTGTGAGTTGCCCCTGTGGTTTCCTTCACTGATCATCGTAGTTATGTAACTTAGTTGAATTTTTCTTATTTTACGTAGTACAGTGATGTGAGCAAGAATAATCTCAACGGTGATATTCCGTACCAGCTCCCACCTAACGTGGTTCAATTGTGAGTTTACACTTTCCTAGTCAATTTATTATTCCAAGGAAATCTTTGTTTGAACGATGATATTATGATACTGCACTGATGCAGAAATCTTTACGGGAATTCCTTCACCGGTGGAGTTCCTTATTCGATATCACAAATGGTTGATCTGGAAACACTGTAGGCATCTCAGTTCACATCTCAATGCACTTAATTGTTTAATTTCTTCTACCTTCATACTATCTCTTTTTTTGCATTAATCACTGGAATTTCGATTTCATTGAAATACAGAAATCTTGGTAAAAATCGCTTAAATGGACAGTTGACGGATATGTTTTCACAGGTTCCAAAGCTCTCAACATTGTAAGTTAAGCAGAACTTTCTTGGTGAAAATACTGTCATTTATATTGAGGTTGCCAATTTGTTTTTCTTTTATTGAAAATGGTGCCAAAATTTGATGAACTTGCTTTTGTTAGTTAGTTAATTTATATCCCAGTTTGTTGGCTCATATGATTAACCTCAACTTTTTCATCAGGGATCTCTCATTCAACCGCTTCTCGGGTAACCTACCCCAGAGTTTCCGCTACCTCATAAATCTCAAAACACTGTAAGGAATAGTGGAATTTATATATTGTAGTAGCTCAAAGATACATTCTTTCAGATCTTGAAATGACTGAAACTCTTTTTAAAAAATGTCCAGGAATTTGGAGAGCAATCAATTCAGCGGTCATATAGATGTTCTTGCCAAACTACCTCTCGAGGATTTGTAAGTCTATCTCAATGTAAACACTGCATCAAAGTAAATTTTATTACTGCATGGCATTACAAAATATTGAAGCCTGTGATTACCAACAGCTGTGTAATGTTTTGTCAGTTTAGGCATGCAATGGACACTCTATTGCCTATTTACTGCTCATAAATACTGAAACAGTTATCATTCTAAGTACTAAGCTATAATAGTTCCCCCTTTTTGGTGAAGGAATTTGCAGAACAACAAATTTACTGGGTGGATCCCAAGTAAACTAAAAGACGTCGACAATCTTCAGTAAGTAGTAATTCCAGTAAACAAATCCTTTTTATTGATCTTGATGAATTCTAACAGTCCTGAACATACTGTGAAGGATTGGAGGGAACTCTTGGTCTTTGGGGTCAGCTCCTCCTGGTATGGAGAAGGGCTCTTCAGCGGGAGGTTCTTCAGGCGGAGGGAATGGCAGTGGAATAACCGGTTTCGTTATCGGAGGAATAGTGATAGCTGTGCTTCTTGCAGCTCTGATTCTCTTATCTGTGTTGAAGAGAAACAAATCATCTCCTGTTTCATCTCATTACTATACGGACGAGTCAGGTCATAACCGATCATCTACCCCACTAATTGATGACTTCAAAGGTACTTATGCTCATGATTTCTCTTCGCAAAGAAAATCATGCATTTCTATGTTGGACGTCAGTCATTAAACTGTGAATGTCAAGAATGCCTTCCCACTTAATGCTTTCCTTTTCAGGGATGAGAATAAACATCTTTAGACCACTATTAACAGTTCTCCTTGTTTTCATTTTGAAAGGTCACAAGGAATCTTCAATGATCAACATGAAGTCAATGGAGCAATCTTCATCAATAGGCAGTAGGACACCATCTGCAGTGCCTCGCAAGTCGATCAGTGACAATGAGTTTGAGAACAAACTAAATTATTCAAGGCGGAGCTCGGAGCCAATCAGCCTCATGACTTATGTGTCATCGGACCTGGAAGCAGCCACTGGCAACTTCCATAGTAGCAGGCTACTAGGTCAGGGGACAATCGGTCAGGTTTACAAGGCAAAATATGCTGATGGACAGGTACGGCTCTTAGGCTGCCTTCTTATTTCTTAATCCACATTTTTTGTCGTACACTTAATCCACGTCAAAGAGACTCGTGTTTACAATTTCAGCTTCAGTATACATCTTTATGAAAAAAAAAATGAAAACTTCATAAGGATACCATAACCAATAGACATCTACGATGTTCTTCAGCAAGCAACTCGGCAGTTTTCCAGAACAGCTCTAGTATCATTTAGCTGTCTTTTATGAGGAAGTCTGGCGAGGAGACTCCTACCTAAGTTTCATAAAATTTAAATGGACTTTATTTACATAGCCAATAATACAATGAGTTCATTTACAAAACAGAACTTGACTATTCACTCTTATCAAGAGGTGTTTAAGTGCAGTGTTTAAAGAGGGTTTTCTTATCGCCTCTTATGAAAATTTTCAGGTGCTGGTAGTTAAGAAGTTTGATCCATTGAGCTTCTCAGGAAGCAGTGACTTCATGGATCTTGTGAATGGTATTTCCAAGCTGCACCATGCAAATATCGCTGAGCTAGTTGGCTATTGCTCGGACCCTGGGCGCTACATGCTGGTTTATGACTACCACATGAATGGATCCCTTTATGACTTCCTTCACTTATCAGACGACTACAGCAAGCCGTTAACCTGGGATACCCGAGTGCGGATCGCTCTCGGTACAGCCCGTGCTTTGGAGTAAGTCGACATAGGTTCACAATTTTTTGCACATCAATAGGCACATGGGGGTATCTGACTTCATAAGAAAGATGTTAAGGTTTTCATTTTATTCAGGTACCTACATGAAGTCTGCTCACCGCCAGTGATCCACAAGAACATAAAGGCATCTAATGTGTTGCTTGATGCTGATCTTAACCCTCAACTCTCGGACTGTGGATTTTCATACTTCTATGAGGTTTGCAAAATTTCACTGACATTTCATGAACAAAGTGGGAATGTAAAAGCAACTCTCATTTCTCTGCAGGATACAAATGAGAGCCTGGGACCAGGGTACAATCCTCCAGAGTGCACAAGATCATCAGGCTACGTGTTGAAGAGCGATGTCTACTGCTTTGGTGTTGTCATGCTTCAGCTATTGACCGGTCGGAAACCCTACGATAGGTGATTAAGAAAAATATAATCTGTTTCCACTTGGATTGCGCATTTTGTGATTCCAGAACATGCAAAGCTTCAGCTTGCCTGCGGAACATGTGGTTCACTGAAATTGATGTTTTCATATCCTGTGACTCCAGCTCAAAGCCTAGGATGGAACAGTCGTTGGTCAACTATGTGACTCCACAGCTTCATGACATTGACGCATTGGGGGCACTGGCAGATCCAGCTCTGCGAGGACTGTACCCGCCAAAAGCACTGTCCCGTTTCGCAGATGTCCTATCTCGTTGTGTTCAGGTGAGACTGAAATCTTTCAGCTACGATGCCGAAGGGCATGAACCACTTGGATTGGCATGAATTACTCTGAACCTTGCTTGCTGGTAATGTTGCAGTCGGACCCAGAATTCCGGCCGTCCATGTCGGAGGTGGTGCAGTCGCTGCTCCAGTGCGTCCAGCGAGCTACCAGCAACAAGAGGATGGGCGGCCTCCGCAGCGTCTCACAGAGGAGCGACGACTCCGATTGGTGATGTTTCTGCTTCTGATTGCTGAAACTCTCAAACAGAAATCTAGGCGTCCTCTAGTCATGCCATTGTAAAAACGAAGAGGCTTTACTAAACAATCTGGTTGCTCGAACAGTATGATAATAACCAAGTCGGTTAATCTAGAGAAGGTAAAAGAATAGTGTGTATTATCTCCTTGTAGCGAGTAGTGATATCTCAGGAGCATTATTTTAATATATTTAAAGCATTTAAAATTCTGATGCCGTGGGCTGAGAGTGGGAATGCAGGCACTAGAGTATTTTCTGGTATTTGATGATGATTCAGCAACACCTGTATCGTGCTGTCGTGTTGATCAAACTTCAATTCTCAAGCTTATTTGCTACAAGCAAAATAGTAAAATTGAAAACTCCAGACCCACAGTGTTGAAGCATCTTCATTGTCTGTCATGAAACCGACAAGCTTTTAACTAGCAAATTACAACTCTTCTAGTTTTCACACACTAATCAAATTCATACCAAACATTTGTAAAGCTGCAAGAAATTGAGCTCACTAAAGCACTCCTACACATAATTAGATTCCATCGTTGTGAGAAATATTTTACATTGCAGTGGCCATGATAGTTTCATTTCCCCTGCGCACTCTAGCTGAAATTTTTCTACAAGAGAAGAGCAGACGTGTCATTATTTTTCAAACAGTAGATGGATGTGTCAGAAATACAAGAAATTCAAATTAAGTGACAGAACTGACAAAGCACTTCGGATCATTGTCAATGACACGTTGCTTACCTGCATGGGCCAACCTCAAAAACTTTGGTCAGCTTAAATGCAAGCTGTGCGATGGCGATCCTAATGGCTGGTTCTCTAGATCCACTTGTTGCAGCTTCCTCCAAAGCAGAAAGAAACTCCTTTTGTGCTCTCACAGATGAAAAAAGTTGAGTTGGCTTACAACTCATGCTTAAATCCACTAACTGGGCAACAAATTCAAAAAAAAACAGAGTTAGTTGCAGACTTCTGTCAGGGTGGGGAATTACTGTAGAACAAATTCTAGAGAGCTTACTTGTTGAAGCCATGGCAGTGCCAAGTTGAAGAACTTTTTGTTGAGAAACTGCCCAGCTATAACCCTTAAAAGTTCATTACCTGTCTCGCATGACAACTTCTCAAGAACTGGTCCAGTTCTATCCATTAAGTGAATAAGATCATCATAATCACCACAATTTAGGGTTTCCCTGTATGCAGACTCTATGCCATCAGCATTTTCAAACTCACCAGTAGGACATAATGCATTTTGTGCTTCCGTTTGCTCACAGGAACTAGTAACTGAAACTGGAAAAATCCCCTTAACCCCTGTTGCTCGACTCCTCACTGAGCTTGGAGCATATCTGGCCAAGTTGCTGTCTGAGATCACGGGCTCAGACTTCCTAACTCTGTTGCGAGCATCATCCTTTAAGAATTCAGCTCCCTCTTTACTGCACATGCTTGAGCCCTTAGAAGGTAGATCATGCAACCACTTCTTCTCATGTCTCAAATGTGAAATTGGTGGTGGCTTATAGTTAGCATCTACAGATGATCTAGGTGTCGAAGTAGAAAGCCTGGGTGAAGAAGAGACGCTTTGATTCTTTAGAAACTTGGAACCAGGAAGATGATACCGGCTTTCACTCTGAGTAATTGTATACACAGTCTTGTCAACAGCGTTCTCCAAATTATGTACCTTCAAATTTAGCACTGACATGTTCTCTGCCGAATTAGACATGAATTCCTAGAAATACACCAGGGTACAGTAAGCATTTTAGAAAAGATGAGAAATTCACTTATTGACATCGCATACATGGTTTTATATATACTCCCTCCGTCAGTTTACTTGGCATTCTAGGAGTGTTTTCTGATGTCTAGATTCATGGAATGTTCAGTGAACCTAGACAGACAGGTTGTCCAGATTCAGAGAATGTTCAATGAATCTGGTACAGAGCCAGAACGCCAAGTATTCTGGGACAGAGGGAGTATATAGGAAGACACATCATTTTTCTTACATGATGCAATGATAAGGTACAGTTTGTTGTAAATTGTCGTTCATGATCCTTACTATTGATATGCATTGTTTTCTTTTATTTAAACTGGCAAGTGCATAGCTTGAAGAAAGCAAAATAAGATCTCAGGTTTATATTGAAAGCAAAATAAGATCTCAGGCAGTGTTCCACAAAATCATAAATAATCAAGAAGCTTAATATGACATTGCAGCACACTGATTTTTACCACACCAATAAATATATATATGATTATCACAAATCAGGTAAATATAGTCATATAGACACGAGTTAAGTCAACCAATATATTTCGCAAGTTTAACATGAGCTAAGTTTACCTGCAACAAATCAAACATGTTTGCTTGTCTCCTTTCCATTTCTTGAAGTTGGCTCCTAATATGGGTTAATTCATTCATGGCATTCAGACAACAACTATGTGTGCCATGTGCAGTGACATCTGTAACTGTTGAATCTGTGCTCTTAGTCTCTCGACCCCTTGGGCATCGCTCAGTAACTTGTGTGGATGCACAATCTTCAGTGCATTCCTGAGCAGTGGTGATAGTGATATCTCAGGAGCATTATTTTAATATATTTAAAGCATTTAAAATTCTGATGCCGTGGGCTGAGAGTGGGAATGCAGGCACTAGAGTATTTTCTGGTATTTGATGATGATTCAGCAACACCTGTATCGTGCTGTCGTGTTGATCAAACTTCAATTCTCAAGCTTATTTGCTACAAGCAAAATAGTAAAATTGAAAACTCCAGACCCACAGTGTTGAAGCACCTTCCATTGTCTGTCATGAAACCAACAAGCTTTTAACTAGCAAATTACAACTCTTCTAGTTTTCACACACTAATCAAATTCATACCAAACATTTGTAAAGCTGCAAGAAATTGAGCTCACTAAAGCACTCCTACACATAATTAGATTCCATCGTTGTGAGAAATATTTTACATTGCAGTGGCCATGATAGTTTCATTTCCCCTGCGCACTCTAGCTGAAATTTTTCTACAAGAGCAGAGCAGACGTGTCATATTATTTTTCAAACAGTAGATGGATGTGTCAGAAATACAAGAAATTCAAATTAAGTGACAGAACTGACAAAGCACTTCGGATCATTGTCAATGACACGTTGCTTACCTGCATGGGCCAACCTCAAAAACTTTGGTCAGCTTAAATGCAAGCTGTGCGATGGCGATCCTAATGGCTGGTTCTCTAGATCCACTTGTTGCAGCTTCCTCCAAAGCAGAAAGAAACTCCTTTTGTGCTCTCACAGATGAAAAAAGTTGAGTTGGCTTACAAATCATGCTTAAATCCACTAACTGGGAACAAATTCAAAAAAAATGAGTTAGTGCACAGACTTCTGTCAGGCTCGGGAAATACTGTAGAACAAATTCTAGTGAGCTTACTTGTTGAAGCCACGGCAGTGCCAAGTCGAAGAACTTTTTATTGAGAAACTGCCCAGCTATAACCCTTAAAAGTTCATTACCTGTCTCGCATGACAATTTCCCAAGAACTGGTCCAGTTCTATCCATTAAGTGAATAAGATCATCATGATCACCACAATTTAGGGCTTCTGTGTATGCAGACTCTATGCCATCAGCATTTTCAAACTCACCAGACCGATTGGGACATAATGCGTTTTGTGCTTCAGTTTGCTCACATGAACTGGTAACTGAAACTGGAAAAGTCCCCTTAACCCTTGTTGCTCGACTCCTCACTGAGCTTGGAGCATATCTGGGCAAGTTGCTCTCTGAGATCACTGGCTCAGACTTCCTAACTCTGTTGTGAGCGTCATCCTTTAGGATTTCAGCTCCCTCTTTAGTGCACATGCTTGAGCCCTTAGAAGGTAGATCATGCAACCACTTCTTCTCATGTCTCAAATGTGAAATTGGTGGTGGCTTATAGTTAGCATCCACAGATGATCTAGGCGTCGAAGTAGAAAGCCTGGGTGAAGAAGAAACACTTTGATTCTTTAGAAACTTGGAACCAAGAAGATGATACCGGCTTTCACTCTGAGTAATTGTATACACAGTCTTGTCAACGGCGTTCTCCAAATTATGTACCTTCAAATTTAGCACTGACATGTTCTCTGCTGAATTAGACATGAATTCCTAGAAATACACCAGGGTACAGTAAGCATTTTAGAAAAGATGAGAAATTCACTTATTGACATCACATACATGGTTTTATATAGATACAGGATGACGCAGCATTTTTCTTACATGATGCAATGGTAGGGTACATATTGCTGTAAATTGCCGTTCATGATCCTTACTATTGATATGCATTGTTTCTTTTATTTAAACTGGCAAGTGCATAGCTAGCAGAAAGAAAAATAGGATCTCAGGTTTATACATGTCAGGAGGGCAGTGTTCAACAAAATCATAAATAATCAAGAAGCTCAATATGATATTGCAGGACACTATAAGTAGGTAAAATATACGATGCACACTGATTTTTACCACACCAATAAACATATATGATTATCACAAATCAGGTAAATATAGTCATATAGACATAAGTCAAACAATATATTTCGCAAGTTTAACATGAGCTAAGTTTACCTGCAACAAATCAAACATGTTTGCTTGTCTCCTTTCCATTTCTTGAAGTTGGTTCCTAATATGGGTTAATTCATTCATGGCATTCAGACAACAACTATGTGTGCCATGTGCAGTGACATCTGTAACTGTTGAATCTGTGCTCTTAGTCTCTCGACCCCTTGGGCATCGCTCAGTAACTTGTGTGGATGCACAATCTTCAGTGCATTCCTGAGCAGTGGTGAGATGTTTTGTCTCGCAACTTCTGCTGGCTACTTCTGAAACAGAAGAGCATTCTTGTTTATCATCCATGATATCATAGTCAAACTTACTGTCTTCATCCACCAATCTATATGCTCCCTTTGCGCAAAGTTTATTGGACCCCTTTTCATCAGTATCAACCAGTGGCATCATATTCTGCTTTGGAACTGATACCTCAACATGCCAACCACCAGACTTCATACGTTGTTGATTTGCAGCATTGTTTCGGCCTATTTTGTTGATAGACAAAGGAGATCTCCTCATTGCTGAATTGACAGAACTGCCACTGATAACAGATACAGAAGGGCCATGATCTAATCTCCTAAAAGAAGTATCTCTTGATGCACTGTCATGTATACTTCTGGCATCATGATGGTCACCGAAGAAGTTCTCTGTGAGAAGAAATAAAAGACCATATAAACTTATTATGTGGCAGCAGATATATGTTTGCTGAAAGGTAGGTACAAGTCATGCAGAGACATGTGAAAAGGGACAAACAATTTAGCCATAGGCTCTTCATTAGCCAGCAGCATTATGCTATGCTTTTGTCACAAATCATACGAAGGCATTAATAGTGCTATGGTTGTTTTGAATGACCATTAAGCTCAGATCTCCACAGAGAAAACATAACCCTTTTTCTTTTTGGAGGTCAACATCTGATAGAAATCAGTCAGGATCCTACTAAGCAGAACAATATCTTTGGCATGCTACAAACTGCACTAGTTATTTCTTGAAAGACTTGACAAATGACTAGAGAGAGGTACCTTTATATAGCAACATCATGTGAACTTTGGTTTACACGTTCATTTTATCGAAATATACGAGTTATTACTGAGGCAAACTGAACAATATGTATCTTAACTTTTAGTATCCAACGGATAAGGAATTATTATTAACGGACATGGAAACAGCAACTTGCAACACAAACTAGCTTCAGAAAGAACAAAGTGTTGTATCTCTTTGGCCCAGATTATTAAATTCTGATTGAAAGAATGGCATAGGTACCTTTTGTGGATGATCCAGCTTCTGAAGGTTCAGGAGTATGAGACCCTGGAATCGCTTTCCACAATTGAATGGCATGGTTAATTGCATCGCGCACTGGTTTTACCTATCATAGGAGGCAACGAATAAGTGCATGATGAGAAAAATATGTTACAGCATCATTTCCAATGGTACACTAACCTTGTCAAATTTACAACGCTCAAGGGAGCGCAAGCACGATGTTCTGAAAGCGGCAACCAAATATCCAGAATTGACTGCAATGCTAGAAAGAGCTTGAGAGGCAGCCTTCCTTGTAGTCCAATCACTACTCTTCAAGGCATCCATGATACTTGTTAGAGCTGATGATAATGACTGCTCTGTAGAAGCGCCTTCAGCCTATACATAGCAGAATAAGATCAGTAGCACAAATTGTGAGATCTTAGTGATAACTACATACTGTAAAACTAAGTTACATGATAAGTCTTGATTGCTCCACTTCTTCAAAAATATTCATAAATCTTGCTGCTTACGCCAAATATAAAGACGAATAAGCATAGCATTCTGAATCATGGAACTAGAATTGAGAAAGGAAGAATGATGTTTGACTTTGACTCTATAGGAAGGTTTACAATATTTCTATGACAAACAACCATTAAGTAAAGAATATAGATTGTTACATAGAATTGTTTCTATCTCATGATACTAATTATTCTATGACAATTAGCAGCCACTTCATAGATGGACAAATCATGAGGAACAGCGCAAGCAAATGAAGATATTTTAATAGAGTGGCATTGCTTATACAAAAGGAAGAGCACAACCTGAACAATACTTCTGATCACTTCAATCACTGCAGGCTTAGCCATGAAGTGTGGATTCTTGAGCAGCTTAACAACACGGAGAAGCATCTGAGGGAGAACAGATCCAGGGAAGTAACTGCTTTCATCTATGACCTTGGCCAAGCACAATGCTGACCCAGCCTGAACATATCTATTCTGTTCACCCAATGACTCGAACAAGGGCCGCACCAATGAAACCATGGCAGCACCACCATCCCCATAACTTCTGGCACACATTGCAAGTGTACCGCAAGTGTCAACACACGCATCCCTGACAACAGAATCGGTGTCCTTGAGGCGCTTAACTACACTGGACACCATTTTTCCCATGTGTGGTGCCAGTATGTTGCCATGTAAGCGCGCCAGTGTGCCAATCACCTTGATGCACTCCTTCCGCACTGCACTTTTCTGATCAGCATCAGTGTCAATAACACAGGATAAGAAGGGGCCAATCATGTCAGGGGCCAGGGTATCCGCTGCCTTCTCAAGCTCATCCAATCCAATCTGGTAAGTGTCTCGGTCAGCGATCTTGTTAAGAGCTTGGACCAGCCTGTGCTTCAGCTCAAACGCAGCCTTGCCTTTGGAAGTAACCACACTGGACTTCATCACGGCTGTCTAATACTCTTGAACGATATGGCTCCGAGAACAATTTAGCAGAGAGGTCACAGAAAATAGGAGAGGGACAGTGCCTTCTCCCCCGGAGAAATGGAGGTCGTGTTCCTCGCCAGTTCCCCACCCATTCCTTACCTGATCTGTAGGGAAAAAAAAACACATATAAACTCCGTTGAGAAATCAGTTACACTTAAGAGATACTAAAACTGGAGCACAGTCGGAGAATGAGGAACTAAATCAACCAGGATATCCACATAAGTATATTGTAGGATGGAATTAATTAGTATTGATTGATCGACCCTCATTTCCAAACATTAGGATCCGGTTTGTACTTCTGTAACGGCCGAGGCTTAATTCCTGACATATCAACATCCAATTCAGAAATGTACTAATGACAGAAATGATCCTAACAAATCAGATTGGAGCGTTCAGTAAGAGGATTAAAAAGTTCCGAGAACAATCAGGCTATCCCCATTAGGTGTGAGAGTATATGGTAGGATCAGCCGTTACAATAGTGTATAAATGGTTTGGAGTGATTGATTGTCAGATTTCTAATGCAGTTGCAATCAATCAATTCTAACATGTCCTCTCATATATATAGTGAAACATTAGCATCCAATTCGTACTTCCAAAAGATCTGAGGCTTAATTTCCGGCAAATCAACATCACCAATAGCTACGTCGATTCAGAAATCTACCAAAACAGAAACCAGGCAAACGAAACCAAACGACACTTGAGATTTCAGCAAAGGAAGCATTCGCGGAGAGGCAGCACACGCCCGTATTTCAAGCTCACACACATCGCCCTGCACGAACTACTCAACATTTGAACAGCTAAACCATGGCAGAATCCTAAGGACCGTTCAGCACCAACGCAACCCAAAAGAGCGACGTATAAATTCTAACCAACCATTGGGGGAAGCGAGTTTGAAGCTGCCGCTACCCCATCTCGCCACAGGGGAAAAAATCGCGGAAAAACTAAGATCACGCAGCGAAACCAAGCAACAGCAATGAACGGTACGTACACTTAGAGCAGAGGGGAATGCTCGGACGGAGATCTCTGCGACTTCTGGAGCCCAGAGGGGCAAGCTTAGAATGGAAGCCTCACCCCTCCTCTCTCCTCTTCGAGTACTACTACTAGAGATTTGAATTCCAAACTTACCTCGCGGTAACCGAGTAGCTGCTTTTTCCCCTTTTTCCCTTTCTCGCTCGCTAACTCCGAGGACGAGTAGTCTCTTCCTCCGCTGCTTTTTCTGTCTCCGAGGCGGCGGTGGGACAGCTTCTGCCGTGCCACGCTGACACATGGGTCCGGGGCTCGAGCGGCCCACTGGCATTGAGATAAATGTGAGAAGTTAGTTAGAGGAGCGGTGAGTGGAGCCATAAAGGCACATCGAGGCGTGGGGCTGCTGCCGCTTTCGCGCTTTGAGGCGCCGGGATTCGGATTTCATCAAGGCTTCTTCGGCTGACGTGTGGGCCATCACGCAGCGGACCCATGCGTTAGTGACCACACCCTCCGCGTGTTTGAATCCTCTCCCCCACTACCGGACAGATACGGGAGCGCATACCGGCGTGGTGTCGTGCGTGGATGGGTCGGGCCCGCACGCGAGAGACACATTTTCGAACTGACCCATCCGAATTGGGTAGTTGCGGGTAGATGGCAACGGGCTAGACAAAGGCTGACATGGGCCCATGGCGTCATATCTTGTCACATGCCGGCCCGCCCAAACGCAGCTCGAAATTCAAAAGTTTAACCACGACTTCTGCTGCTGATTTCATGGTTTATCTCTGTTGAGGTGCCAACAACAATCAACTCGATCTGAGTTCCGATCTGTGCATTCAAAGATAATTTAATCCGGCATGGTCCGTCTCTACATAGACAATGGTGTACGTATCGATCAAAGTTTTTGAAAAAAAATAATTGTTACAAAATTGTTGGTATGTTCTTGCGCATCATGACCAACAGTATTGTTACTTTTGAGCCGACTTTAAAATATTTGCAAGCAAATGTTAAAAAGAAGAGTAAAATGAGTTTGACAAAGAAGAATTCATGGCGTAAAAAATGAGGAGCAAACAATAATAGTGACTTGGAGAAAAAAATGCTAGACGTTTAGCGAAATTATGGTCGTTAAATTTATTTGAAGGTCGTTGAGTTTTTTGGACAAATGACAAAAGTAGCAAAATAAACATTATACACGATACTGGCTAAAAAAGCATTATATTTATGTTCCTTCTAGTTTAAAGTAACCTAAAAAGCAGACAAAGATTTTTCATGTGACGTGCAAACGAGCTGCATTAGCGAATTATCAGGTTAGAGGTTTTTAGGGTTTGAGGTGCTTTAAGGTCTAGAAACGTGCCTTCTAATTTATAGTTCAGCAAACCTAGGGTGAAGTTAGAGATTGCCTAATTTACACCGAGTGATAGAAAACAAACAGTGTAAATTATTACCTAAAATTGAATAAAATGCTAATGCAACTGTTAAATAATGGTAATATCCTGGCTTCTCCTGTGGGCGAACCCAACAACAAGGACGGAGGAAGGCGGAAGAGTATGACGTCGGGATGGAGAAACTCTCGGCAATCTAGAATGAGTCGGATCAGATGGCCAATGTTTGTTAACTTAAAAAAAGAACCATGTTTTTAGATGAAATGTAAAATACTCTCCGTTCGTCAAATGGTGACATTCCGACAGCCTTCGACGGTTGTTTTTTAGTTCGTTCGGCTGGTCGGAAACGTCAACATTTTCGGATCGGAGACAGTATATCGTTCCTCTCATTTCAGAGACTGGCCAGTAACCTAACCAAGGAATAATCAAACGAATAGCACAAATTATGACGAGGCAAACTCAAATGATCCTATAATTCAACCAAATCCAATTATTTTCTTACTTGTACGGTCCCGGTCGTTTTTTTTTCCCCCTCGTCCCATGGATAATGCACGCGCGAAGCGAACTCTTCAAGCTTTGAGGATTCAGATTCACGCTCCACCCGGTGCACATTTCCACGCGCGCTCCCCTCCCACCTCCGCCGTGGCCATGGCCACCTCCGTTAGTGACCACACCCTCCGCGTGTTTGAATCCTCTCCCCCACTACCGGACAGATACGGGAGCGCATACCGGCGTGGTGTCGTGCGTGGATGGGTCGGGCCCGCACGCGAGAGACACATTTTCGAACTGACCCATCCGAATTGGGTAGTTGCGGGTAGATGGCAACGGGCTAGACAAAGGCTGACATGGGCCCATGGCGTCATATCTTGTCACATGCCGGCCCGCCCAAACGCAGCTCGAAATTCAAAAGTTTAACCACGACTTCTGCTGCTGATTTCATGGTTTATCTCTGTTGAGGTGCCAACAACAATCAACTCGATCTGAGTTCCGATCTGTGCATTCAAAGATAATTTAATCCGGCATGGTCCGTCTCTACATAGACAATGGTGTACGTATCGATCAAAGTTTTTGAAAAAAAATAATTGTTACAAAATTGTTGGTATGTTCTTGCGCATCATGACCAACAGTATTGTTACTTTTGAGCCGACTTTAAAATATTTGCAAGCAAATGTTAAAAAGAAGAGTAAAATGAGTTTGACAAAGAAGAATTCATGGCGTAAAAAATGAGGAGCAAACAATAATAGTGACTTGGAGAAAAAAATGCTAGACGTTTAGCGAAATTATGGTCGTTAAATTTATTTGAAGGTCGTTGAGTTTTTTGGACAAATGACAAAAGTAGCAAAATAAACATTATACACGATACTGGCTAAAAAAGCATTATATTTATGTTCCTTCTAGTTTAAAGTAACCTAAAAAGCAGACAAAGATTTTTCATGTGACGTGCAAACGAGCTGCATTAGCGAATTATCAGGTTAGAGGTTTTTAGGGTTTGAGGTGCTTTAAGGTCTAGAAACGTGCCTTCTAATTTATAGTTCAGCAAACCTAGGGTGAAGTTAGAGATTGCCTAATTTACACCGAGTGATAGAAAACAAACAGTGTAAATTATTACCTAAAATTGAATAAAATGCTAATGCAACTGTTAAATAATGGTAATATCCTGGCTTCTCCTGTGGGCGAACCCAACAACAAGGACGGAGGAAGGCGGAAGAGTATGACGTCGGGATGGAGAAACTCTCGGCAATCTAGAATGAGTCGGATCAGATGGCCAATGTTTGTTAACTTAAAAAAAGAACCATGTTTTTAGATGAAATGTAAAATACTCTCCGTTCGTCAAATGGTGACATTCCGACAGCCTTCGACGGTTGTTTTTTAGTTCGTTCGGCTGGTCGGAAACGTCAACATTTTCGGATCGGAGACAGTATATCGTTCCTCTCATTTCAGAGACTGGCCAGTAACCTAACCAAGGAATAATCAAACGAATAGCACAAATTATGACGAGGCAAACTCAAATGATCCTATAATTCAACCAAATCCAATTATTTTCTTACTTGTACGGTCCCGGTCGTTTTTTTTTCCCCCTCGTCCCATGGATAATGCACGCGCGAAGCGAACTCTTCAAGCTTTGAGGATTCAGATTCACGCTCCACCCGGTGCACATTTCCACGCGCGCTCCCCTCCCACCTCCGCCGTGGCCATGGCCCCCCTCCCCAAGCCCGCTCCTCTACCGCTCCACGCCCTCCCACCTCCCGCCCAACTCCACCACAAACCGCACTCTTTCCCCCTCCTCTTGCGCCGCCCCCGCGGCGGGCCCATCGCAGCCTACACTTCCGCCATCCCCACGTCCGCCTCCGCCTCCACCTCGCCCGCCCACGACGCCCGCGAGGCCGAGGCCGCCGTCGCGGAGCTCCTCCGCGAGAACGGCGCCTCCCCGGACGACGCGGCCGCCAACTCCCCGCGCCCGGCC
>LAPY01000814.1:58015-75078 GCA_000970635.1 Eragrostis tef
CTCGGCGACCTCGCTTGGTGCGGTGGCGACGCGGTGGGCGGTGGCAATGGGAGGTTGGACGCGCCCGTTAACCTGATTAGTTCCAACGGGCACATTGATATATAACGGGTTTCCAACCCGTACACCCGGTTCTATACTAGCTGTCGTGTTCGCCGCTTGGTCGCTCGCAGCCAAACAAACGCGCCGCCGCCGCCGGCAATGTTCCGCCGCCTCCTCCCCCTCCGCCACCGCTGCTTCTCCACCTCGGCAGCCTCCAACGCCACCCCAACCCTCTACTCCAGCGGAACCAACCCGTTCTCCCTCCTCTCGTGGGGTCGAGGCGCGTCCGGCCAGCTCGGCGGCGGGAAGGAGGAGCGCCGCCTGTACCCCTCCCCCGTGGCCCACCTTCTGCTCCCTGATTCAGACCCGCGCCTTGCGCCCACCCCGGGGCGCCTTCCTGCTGCAGCAGACACATCCGGCTTGGAGGTGGGGATCTCCTGCGGGCTCTTCCATTCCGCGCTCCTCGTCGACGGCGGCGCCTGGGTGTGGGGCAAGGGCGACGGCGGCCGCCTCGGCCTCGGCGACGAGTCATCCGCATTCGTCCCCCGTCCCAATCCCAACCTCCAGGACCTCCGCCTCCTCGCGCTCGGCGGCATTCACTCCGCCGCGCTGATTACCTCCGGTGACATTTTCACCTGGTGAGGAAACTGCCATATTGCTGATTCGAAAATTTCTCTTGAAAATAATGTTTGTAGCTCATGTTATTAGATGGCTAACTACTTACTGATGAATGACTTAGAGAAGGGTGCATTGCATTTTGATGGATGTAACTGTAGTTTGCAGGGGATATGGTGGATTTGGAGCCCTGGGGCACTACGTTTACCACAGGGAGCTGTTGCCGAAGCGAGTAAATGGCCCTTGGGAAGGGAAGATAACTCACATTGCTACCAGTGGAGCACACACGGCAGCAGTCACAGACTCAGGTCAGTCTTACTCACACCCAAATCCAAAATGCTGAACTACAGTTTCCATCGTTTGCAATCGAATCACTGTCCATGCAAGATTGGCCTTTGCTAATTTTGAAACCCCTCAGATCTGATCATGGCTCTTTGCTAACAGGTGAACTTTACACTTGGGGTCGTGATGAAGGCGATGGTAGGCTAGGGCTTGGAAGTGGAGGTGGTCCCGGTGAAGCTGGCTCCCTCAGTGTACCTTCCAAGGTGAATGCACTGCCAGTTCCAGTTGCTGCTGTAGCTTGTGGGGGCTTCTTCACTATGGGGCTCACTTCAGATGGGCAATTATGGAGTTGGGGAGGTTAGGCTGTGGCTAAACCTAAATCAACCATCAAATCCTATTGTCATATACATTTCCTTATAGTTAGTGTTTTCTTATACATGGCATAACTATTTTCAGTATACAAGATGTAGGCTAGCTTACTTTAATATGTCTCCGAACTGCATATAATCTGCTCCGATTCC
Organism: Eragrostis tef; assembly: GCA_000970635.1. Lineage (NCBI taxonomy): Eukaryota > Viridiplantae > Streptophyta > Magnoliopsida > Poales > Poaceae > Eragrostis > Eragrostis tef. The sequence continues at coordinate 59,473 of LAPY01000814.1, forward strand.
ATTTAGGGCACAATTTCTGTCATGATGTTTTATGCTTTCAGTTTGTCACCCTTGAACCTTAAAAGTTCAAAGCTAATACAAGTACTCCTTTATGCTAAAAAAAAAAATCCAGATCCACATCTTTTTAATTTACCTATTGAGTTAGATGGCTGGAATGCATCCTTTCATTTTTTGTCTTTCTAGTTTCTAGTGTACGAGAATATTGCATTTTTGAGTTTTGAATTGCGCACCTCGTCTAATCAGTTTAATTTTTTCCATTGCCAACATGGCAACTTATTCATTTGCCGACTTTGATATCATTTCCAGCGAATTCAAACTTTGAACTGGGTAGAGGAAGCAGTTCCAGTGATTGGAGGCCACAGCTTATCCCTAGTTTGAAAAATATCTCTGTAATCCAAGTAGCATGTGGTGGATATCATTCTTTAGCTTTGACTGGTAAGTTATTTGAACCTGCAAATTCTGATCTTTCTTGAACTATTGATAGAAAATATGAGAACTAATATACACCACTTTATTTATAGAGATTTATTTCGGTCATATTAATTTCAAATTGCGGTTATAGCAAGCACCTAATAACATAATGCTTGCTGTTGTACCATAGCATTGTGTGAAATTCTCAACTATTGTTAAATGTGTTAAATGTTTACAGATGAAGGTGAAGTTCTCTCGTGGGGACATGGTGGGCATGGACAACTTGGGCACCCCACCCTTCAAAATCATAGAGTCCCACTTGCCATCAAAGCTTTATCCGAGGAGAGAATTGTCTACATAGCCTGTGGCGGATCAACATCTGCTGCTATATCAGGTGAAATCTTGAGATTTGTTCTGTTGGTCCGTCAAATACCCTGTTGCTGTTGAGGCTACTCTTGACATGTTGTTGGCCTCACATATCATTCATTTGGTTTTTAGCCATCTAGAATATGCTACCAAAGAAAATCTTGGTTCTAGAAATTATGAAATAAGTATGCTGGAGAGAAGCTGAAATGCCAACAATGCCATATCACCATCCATTTCTGTTTGTTGAATGTCATTCTAGGGATGAAAACTACTATAACTCACCCTCCAAAGAGGCTCCAAGAAGTAATTAGGGACTAATTCTTGCTTGCTTCATTCACCTCAACTTGTCGGCATTACATAGCCTGCGAATACATCTAGATTCCAACTAACTGATTCTTTAGAGCTAGCAAGCCCATGCTCTGAAACTAGCAAACCAAACCTGACTGTAGCAATGTTTCCTCCGAAACTAACCAATCTTATCTGGACTACTAACAAGCAAGCAAGCAATGCACACCCTGCAATCTCCATTGTCAACCTGATGCCACTTTGTCTTTGCTCTTTTACTTTTTTTTTTGCGAGGCTTTGCTCTTTTACCTTCCTCTTGCTTCTTTAGAGGAGGCCAACAAAGGTGCCCTGTAATTCAGATACAGCAGATAAATCTCTATTAATGGTTATCTGTATTATTGTTTAATTTGTTAAGGAATGATTAAAAAGTTGTAGGGTTTGTTAGCTATAGAGAACAAGCTGCCGTTTTTTTCCTGGTTCCCAGAATGTTACACGAAAGGTTCCTTTTGTGGCATGCGGTTGATCTACTTTATGGATCCCAACATGCTTATTCTGATTTGCTTAAGAAAAGTTCTATTTCATGAAGTCCATTATTATTACAAACAATCAAATTTCCTCATTGTAAGCGACTTACCTGAGATTAATTTGTTTGGATTGTGTGGCCAGATAAAGGTGACTTGTACATGTGGGGGAATGCAAGAGACTGCCAGTTAGGCGTCCCTGGTCTACCAGAAGTTCAGCCACTCCCAGTCAAGGTTAATTTCCTCAGAGACGGTGATGAAGATTTGGGCCCTCCTCGTGTCATCTCTGTTGCAATTGGAGCCTCCCATGCTATGTGCTTGGTCTCCACCCAACAAACTGAGAAATAACGCATTCAGGTTTTCAGCTTCGTAAAGGCGCTCGTGTTCTTCCGGAGAAGACATGCTCTTTTCTGATTTGATCTTGTTGACCCTGTTGGTTGAAACGGAGTTCTACTCAGTTTAAGTTTGACATCAGCACGAAATAATAAAAGCCCTGTGCTGATAAACTGAGAGAGGCCCTGTGGCAGGCTCAGGTCCTGCTAAACATAGCAAGTAGTAGATTAAAATCTTTTATTCAGATGAATGAAGGTTCTTCTATGGGTAGACATTGTCCTTGGGTTGTTTTTTTTTCCTAGTACTGTTGACATGAGGGATGAAACTGTGACGAGCATGAATGTACACTTCTGAGCAAAGATTTGCAGAGGCTCTGTTGTAGTTGAGAACTTGAGATGACTAAAATTTTGTAGCCCGGCCGATTTATTTGAATCTTGCTATTCAATAAACCAACTGATGTCATTCCTTGGCTTCTCGTTTTTACCTTAGATATACAGTGTTATTTTGAATCATAAACCATTCATATACTTTTTTCCAAGCAGAACAACATTTCCGTAAGATGTGCTTATGAATCTCAGAGGAGAAATCTGAGTTATAAATTATAAAATCAGCCAAAAACCACAATTCACTTTAATTGTTCCATGTGAAGTTCTTTTCTTGAGGAGAAAAAAAAGTCAAAATGGAATCTTTAAGTTCGATACCAAAATTGTAAAGGAAACTGAGAACTTGAAGGTGGAAATTAAATGGCTTGGTTGCATAAATTGCCTCATAAGTCATTTGAAATTTGAGATTTCCTATTCATAAGTGATTTTGTTGAAAATCCTCACACACCCACTCATTCATATACTTTTTTCAAAGCAGCAACCCTTCCGTAAGATGTGGTTATGAATCTCAGAGGAGAAATCTGAGTGATAAATTATAAAATCAACCAAAACCACAATTCACTTTAATTGTTCCCTGTGAAGTTCTTTTCTTGAGAAGAAAAAAATTTCAAAAGGGTATCTTTAAGTTCGGTAACAAAAGTATAAAGGGAACTGAGAACTTGAAGGTGGAAATTAAGTGGCTTAATTGCATAAATCACCTCATAAGTCATTTAAAGTTTGAGATTCTTATACATAAGTGTTTTTGTTGAAAATCCTCACTCACCCACTAGATTTTATTGCAAAAGTCACCCCAATTTGTGTATATATTTATAATGTGCGGCTTCTCTGTCTCGGCCATTGGTTCCTCTATGTCGCGGGGGAAGAGAGGCCCGATGTGTGGAGGGGGAGGTGAGGGAGTTGAAGTGAACGGTACAACTAAATCAGGGTGCTGGGCGTCAAATGTTTCACCAACAAGCAGAGGTGTTTAGGGGGATTTATGCATAACATCCATGGAATCCATTCCGCACAGATCATAATCGTTCATCTCCCATGATAATGGGTGGACGCGGCTGAAGCTGGCGCCTTTTGTTCGTGTCGTCACGTCGTCGTCTTCCGCCGCCGCCGCCAACATCCATCAACAGAGCCCAGGCGGAAGGTGGCCAGGTGATTCTTCCTTGTTCGCTCCGAGGTCTCAAGGGTTCTCAGCTAACCTCCCAGGTACTCCATTCTTTCCTTCACCCCCTTCCGTTTTGAGATTCTTGTTACCTGGTCAGGTTGCTTCAGTTCGAGTTCATGTGTTCTGTAATTCGATTCTTCGAGAAAATTAATCCTTTTCTTCTCAAAGACAAAGTAGGATGGTTCTAAGGAAATCTGGTGATTAATTCCCAATTCACGGTGGAAGGCATTATTTGGTACCATTTACTGATCTTTTGGATTAATTAATAATCCCAGCGACAAAGTCATTTGGTTCTAACAACTAATATTCCCGCTCCACTCCAAATTTAATGCTCCTTTTTTTTAATGTGCTTCCACTGTATTCCAAACCACTCCTGATGGTTAGTGTAATGTTCCTATCAAGTAGTATTCTAATGTGCGGCTTCTCTGTCTCGGCATCCATATTTGAGATCAGGTGTTCCACGGTTCCTGCTGCTGTTATGCTCACTAGCCCTTGGGGCCAGATTGCACATCCACCCAGGTGGAAATTATTGGGAGGTACTCATCGCGCACGCCTCTCCACTGGTGGCCCTTGCTTCCTTGCAGTCTGGCAGCGACCTCCTGAATTCAGTTTGATTCACAGACCATCCTTCATTTCCCACCATAACCAATCCACAAGTGGTGCTGCAGGTTAGCAAGATAAGCCTGTATCTGTTGATATCCATCTACCTCGTTGACTAAACTGTTCTGCGTTTCAGGTACCATTATGGCTGAAAGGGAGTTGATTGGCAAAGATAAGCTTGTGCTTAGAGGCTTGCAGTTCCATGGTTTCCATGGAGTGAAACAGGAGGAGAAGACTCTTGGCCAAAAGTTTGTTGTGGATGTGGACGCATGGATGGATTTGAGCACTGCTGGTGAAACTGACAACATATCTGATACAGTTAGCTACACGGATATTTACAGGTACAGAATACAGTGTTCATGTACGTGTGATAAATAAACAGATTTTGAATTTCTCTTCCCTTTTTTCTTTGAGATGGCTCTCCCTTGTATTTTTGTGTTCAATAGTTTTTTGCGCACCTTATTCATACATTCGTATTCACATAGTCCTGATTCGAGTCCTTATGCTGCAGAATTGTCAAGGATGTGGTTGAAGGCCCATCACAGAATCTTCTGGAGTCAGTGGCTCACCGTATTGCAAGTGCCTCATTGCTTCAGTTCCCTCAAATCTCTGCTGTCAGAGTGCAAGTTGGGAAACCTCATGTTGCTGTACAAGGAATTGTCAACTATTTAGGTGTTGAGATATTAAGGTATAGGAAGGACTTGGGAGGAAATTCATCTGGAGCTTCGTTAAGCTAGTGCCATGCCAAGGCTGAGCTTCAGCAGCAAGAAGCTCAATGTCTGTCGATGGCGTCACTTAACTGCTATATGTCGCATTTCTGTAGTTAATGTTGGGCTCAAAAGTTGTTTAGTGCAAAGTGGGTCAGGTTATGCTAGATTGAGGTAGGCAATGCAAGTTTTTGCCTTGGTGAAATTGGAAATTTATGCTGGTTGACATTTTACATCATTCATCTTTGTGCTCTGATCTGCAATGCTGTAAATATTGTCGTGTCCTGCCATCCCTCCTCGCAACACTGTTCCAGAGGATCCTTTTTATCTGTGTTATGCAAACCATGAGCCCATTTGGTTTCAACAAACTCGAACTGCCAAGGGCCCCACAGAGTGAGCTCATATTTCTTTACTCTGTTGTTGATAAGTACATCTGAATATAGCAGTATTTTTAGTGGATGCAGATACACAGGTTCAGCTAATATCCAGCCAAAGAAACCAAAATGTTGTTAAAGGGAGGAGAAGTGATGTGGACAGTTGGGTTAGGTGATCCTTACCTTTCTGGTTTCCCTGACGCTCTGAAGGACAGGTTGTCTCTCTATATCTTTTTAGTTCCTTGCTTCGTCTCTACTCCTAAACCTGCTTAATGCTTTCCCACCTTTTGTACCCTCTTTGCGAAGCTTTCCTGGAACTAGTACCTGGCATATGGGGCATTAAGCCTTTCCAGCTTTTCTCTTTGCGTTTCTTGAAGCAGTTACAGGACCGGGGTTTTCAGAAAAGCACTTTCTTCTCCGAAGACAGCAATGCCTTAGGGTGATGCTGCCGGACCAAGCTCCGTCGAGGATGACTCAGCAGTCACCATGAAGAAGCGCAACAGGCCTCAGTGTAATCTCTTCTCAGTCAAAGAACCAAGAATTGTGTTTCTTTCTCCTACCTGATTCTTCTCTCATCAACATCAACTGCAATTTCTTGATTTTACAAGTATTGATGCCCTTTTGTATGCTTTGGAGCTTGAGCTGTTCTACGCAGGCCATGTCGATATTTAGTATAGTATGTATGATATCTGTACTTTGCTCTTTGATCTTCTTTTTTCAAAAAGCTTTGAATATTTGGAGATAAAATGTTATAAAATATTGATTGACTACAAAAGCTCCTAAGGTTATTGTTCCTTGTGAGACTACAGAAGACTACCGTTTTTGGGGGTTTATTACAGATTGTGAATATGTATGACTTGATTTGCTTCAAACTGCAGTACTACCTTTGGTTTCTTAGATTAGAGGAATCCGAGTTGTAAAGCTAGAATTAGCCGAAACTATAGTTTGTATAACGGGATTCTGTCATGGTTATCTTTATTGTTTAAATTTGAAACAAGTGCTAACCGGCGTCTATTCTGTTATTTATTGAAGATCATCCATTCACTCAGCAGCAGCTTCCAGCATGTAAGCCTATACTGACGCCCCAGATGGTGAGCTCAATTGATTGTCCATGACTCATCATGAGTATCGTGTATAAGTTCCATATCTGATGACTACCTATAACTTTGCACAATCAGGTAGTTCCTGTGCTTGTGTTTGTGGGCTTAATCTTCATTCCTATTGGCCTTGCTTGTATCTCAGCATCGAGTAAGGTAAGTTTTGTTTGTGATCCCCTCATATACAAATAAGTGCTTTGCTATTTGGTTGTTCAAAGTTGGAAACTGAAGTTTAGAATCACAATCTGCTTTCAAATAGGTTGTTGAAGTGGTTTATCAATACGAAACGTTTTGTGTGCCTGAAAGAATGCTCGATAACAAAGTTGCTTATATCCAAGATCCTTCGATAGATAAGACCTGCACAATGCTTTTCAAGGTAAAACATTTCTCATCTGGAAATAGAGAGGTGCAGGTGTGCATCATTTTCTGTACAAAGGAGAAAGTATTGATAGTATGAGGCTTCTCTTTTTCCTAGTAGGTCCCCAAGGATATGAAGATGCCAATTTACATATATTATCAACTTGATAAGTTCTACCAGAACCATAGGAGGTAGAAATGTGGCTGCTTTTTTCACTAATAAATTTGCACAAAAGGTAAACTACTCTTGAACTGAAGAATGCATATTGAAACTCAGGTATGTGAAGAGCCGTAGTGATATGCAGCTGAGGTATCCCAAGAATGTTAACGATACACGATCTTGCAAACCTGAAGCTACTGTGCATGGGAACCCGATTGTTCCCTGCGGACTCGTAGCTTGGAGCCTCTTCAATGACACGTACAGCTTTGCCCGAGGCAATGAGACGCTGATGGTTAACAAACAAGGTATTTCATGGAGGAGTGAAAGGGAGCACATATTCGGCAAGCATGTTTATCCGAGAAACTTTCAGAATGGGACTCTGACTGGTGGCGGCAGGCTTGATCCGAACAAACCTGTAAGCTCTCCTACTGTTACCAATTAATATTCCAAGTTTCAGGCCTAGTTTCTTCAGTGAGTCAAAACATGACCTACAACTTCGGTGATTGTTAAATTTGTGTTGCAACTTGAGCAGCTGAGTAAGCAGGAAGATCTTATGGTCTGGATGCGGACTGCAGCCCTGCCAACATTCCGGAAGCTGTACGGAAAGCTTGAGGTGGACCTCCATGCCGATGAGCTAATAACAGTGACGACGCAGAACAACTACAACTCGTACAGCTACGGCGGGAAAAAGGCTCTGGTGCTGTCTACAGTCGGCGTCCTGGGCGGGAAGAACAATTTCCTCGGCCGCGCGTACGTTTTGGTCGGCATGGCATGCCTGCTGCTGGCGCTGCTGCTCACGCTGCTCTGCATTGTCTTCCCAATGTGAGTTTGTTCAGAGTTTAAACAGCGATGGATTGCAGTGTTTTATGCATACCAAAATGGTCGGAAACTTAGAATGGTGAAGTTGCAAGAAGCTAAACACGGTACTCTTTTTTTCTTTTTGCTTGCAGGAAAGAGGAACACCTTGCTCTGCGGTACCCTACGTCCCGGCTACCCAGACGATGACCATATGCCTTCAAACCGAATCGTACATATACGCAACAAATTTGGTAGCATCCTGGATCATGATTTGTTCTTGTCGGAATCTTAATTGATTGCTGATTGGTTTGTGGCAGTTGTGTATATACCCAACAGAGCTTGAGCAATGCACATGCGCGCGTGCAGTTTGCAAGTGAACTTTGTCTTTCAGTTCTTTAGTTCACCGTTAGGTGGTAAGGGTAATCAGATACGCACTCATCCAAAGGGGCCCAAATGAATGGATATTAGGACGGGAATTGCTATTAACCTAGAATTATCAAGTGAAACAGATACGGACAGCGACCCAAAAATATATTTCTGACAGGTCGTGCAGCATCCAGCTTCACCAACTTTTAACAACGGTGGACGACGGGCTGAGGCCAGAGTAGTATCGTCCTTGATTCCTTGATCAGGAATCAGTCCAGCGGCAAAAGAAATTTCCTGAACCTATTCAGTTGCCGAGCAAATCTATATCTACTCTTTTTCAAGGGAAAAAAAAGGCCATCTGCAGTCATATAAGACAAAGGAGTTCAGAGATAAGATAATGAGCACAACCAAAGACCACATCGGACCACGATAGAGTTGTTATGCTACTGTACTACTAGAAGAAGGGTTCCAAGCCCGCCTATTCTTGCTAGAATCTCGCAAACCGCCGGCTGCCACCATTCCTGCCGTAAGGGCTTCTGTTTATCGTCTTCAGATACTTAGCTTGGCCAATTGCAACCTGATAGGTCCTATTCGTAAATCCCTCGCAAAACTCCGTTCTCTCAATGTGATCAACCTCCACGGAAACAATGAAATAACTGCTGGTCCATTTCCAGAGTTCTTCATAGACTTTTTAAATTTGACCGTGCTTCAAATTTCTAATACTAATCTTGAGGGGTTGTTTACCTCAAGATCCTTTCAATCAAAAAATTTGAAGGTCCTTGATTTGTCTGCCAATTGGGGTCTTGCAGGGCATTTGCCAAATTTATCTAATCCTGATTCTCTAGAGACCTTGAGGCTAGGCAATATTCAAAACTTTTCGAATTCAAAAACAATGTCTTCCAGCAATTTCCGGTCATTAAAGGAGTTAAGTCTCGAAGGTGAAGTTTCTGTCGAATTTCTCTCTTCATTTGGAAGACTTGGGTCTCCATGCCAACTGGATCTTACTTTGGACCCAAGGATATTAAGTGACCTAAGATCGATTTTGTCATGGATTGGAAACCAAAAGAACTTGACGAGCTTGACACTCGATACATTTGACTTCTCTATGATAACACCTTATTTAGTGAGCAACTTCAAGAACTTGAGAAGCCTGTCCATGGTTGACTGCAATATACCGAGGTCAATTCTTTCAGAAATTGGAAACCTCAAGGACTTACAAACTTTGGAAATGAATGAGTGCACAACGGATGGTTTATTGCCATCTTCTATCGGCAACCTCACAAATTTGAGGGACATGCGTATAATGTACTGTGACTTTTGGGGGCCGATACCGGCTGCAATTGGCAACCTAAAAAATTTGAGAAACATGCATATTGATTCCAGATTTTCCGGGCCAATGCCGGCTGCAATGGGCAACCTCATAAACTTGAGAAACATGCATATCGGTTCTGAGATTTCGGGGCCAATGCCGGCTGCAATTGGCAACCTCACTAACTTGAAGACCATGGAAATTCAGAGTGATTTTATAGGGACAATACCTTCTGCAATTGGGCAGCTAAAACAATTGACACGGTTAGTTCTTGAAGGTTGCAACCTTTCTGGGAATAATCCAAGTTCAGTTGTTAATTTGACTCAGCTAACTATACTGGATCTTTCAGGAAATTCTTTCGACGGTAATATATACTCCTTCCATTTTTTTTTCGTATTGTGTTCTTAAGCTTGTGTTTACTTGTTAGACATTTTTAGAGTAAGTTACTTACCCCGTAGGAGTTATACTAGTCAATGTATAAGTGGAACTAACGTCAATGCTATAATAAAGTGGCTATTGTTAATAAAATATGCAGATGCACTGAGCGTTATTAGTCACAAATGTCTGCCTGTTTTTGGGAGTGGTTTTCGTTTGTAGCATTTATGACGCCCGGTTTCGCCGTTACCGTAGTCTCCATTACCATGGCTCAGTATGGTCCTTCGTCACTGGGAAAAGTCATCGCGCACAACACTAGTGCAGAAATCTTTGTCATCATCTCAACACTATGTGATGTGAGCTCCCATGTGTCAAAGGCTGACGTGGCAGAACCACTACTAGCCTAAAGGGTGAAATGATCCAGATATAGAAGTTATGTGGGTCAACTGGAGGAAAAAAAATATTGATAGTGGCTTAAATAGTGATAGAGGAAAAAAATTATTGATAGAGGCTTAAATAGAGAAACATACGTTGTACTGCTATGGGGACAACTATCTTTTTTTTTTGGTTGGGAGCTAAAGGGCAGCAATCCATCCCAGTATGCACCGCAAAATTCAGATAATTTACTGTAGCAAAACTTTACTTTTCAAGAAACTGTTAAGCCATAGAGAAACTGTTGAACCAAATCTGGTGTTCAACCTGCAACCATCGATGCCATGCCTCTTGCCACCGTGCACTAGTTTCTTCTTGTTCCGATGTTTCGATGCGCTGCTGTTCAGGCCCAGATACACTTTTGGAGGCTCCCTAAAGCCGAAGGATGCCGCTACTTTCTGCGAGATCAACATCGGAGGAATTCAGCGTGAGCATTTAAGATAATTCAGTTTTCTACCCTGAAAGATCTTAAATTATATTCTACCAATTAAGTATTACATCATTTTTGAACTCATAACCAACGTCAACAAAAAATAACTGGAGGGAGTAGTATTTTTATTCTCAGCACATTGGAAGAATTAAGCATGATCATTTAAGCTAATTCAGTTTTCTACCTTGAAAGATCTTAAATTATATTAAACCAATTGACTATTACAAACCAAAAATAGCTGTAGTATTTTTATTCTCAGCTAGCTTCGTACTTTGAACGGGTAATCTAAGTTCCCAGTAAAATTAAGGAAAAACAGTTGTGCCTCTTAACACCAAAAGGATTCAATAATAAGTGAAAATAGTTAGGAACGAATAAAGCCAATATACAGCTAGAAATGGAAACGTGCCCCCAGCAAACTTGCCTAACCCACATTTAGAGTAGTTTCAAATTGGAATGAAAAAAGGAAAAAAAAAAAAGAAACACAACATATAGGTAATGCACATAAACCAAATACAAAACGATGAATGAGAAATAACTTTCCAAGCATTCACCTTCAGATCGAGTTGATGGATACCAAAAATGTCTTTCAAAGAGTGTGAGTTGTATGCCAAAATGTATGATTTATATGCCTCTGTCGCTGACTGTTTTAGGAAGTAATTCCCATGAACAATATTCTCCTGCCCAAAAACTTGAGTCGTAACACTGCTCGTTAAAAATTACAGGATTGACGCATTTCAACGTTGTCAAAGAGGCACTCATAAGGTATGGTTGCAGTTCTTGCTCATCCTTTTTACCGAGCTCATATTCTTTCATAGAAATATTGGCCGCCTGCACACAAACATTGAATGATGCGTCACTCCCTCTGTTCATTTGTATAGGTCATGCATTTTATTGAAGTTGTCCAGACAATTCATATTTCAACCAATATTCAATCAAATAGTAATCATCTTTCAGAAAATGTGGATTGTTGAGGGTAGTAAAACAGACTTTTTCCTTATTTCCTATCTTTATATACAAAAGCTATGTGATTATATTTCTATTTCAAAACAACTATATTAGTTTTGTAGCTAAACAACATATTACACCAGAACAGAATGGTCAATGTCTAATTTTGCAGATCATATCAAAGTAAAATGGGCTTTGTACTCTTGTTGGGAGTGTTGCTGTTAATTTCCTGGCAGAAAATATGTTAGCGTAATATAAAGTATATACCTTCAGGTAAATGAGCAACTTCAGTTCTTCTGGTAGTAGGAAGAGTAACGCCCTTCCTTCACCTTTATCACCACGGGCGGTACGACCGACTCTGTGAATGTAATCCTGCAAAATAAATTCCAGTGTAAAATTAGCAAAAGTGAGGATCAGACAATTTCTCTGGCACCATTCGGGATCACTAACCTTTGGTTCATCTGGAGGATCATACTGCACAACATAGTCCTAAAAAGGGCAACAGATCCTTAGGTTAGTAGGGGGCACAAATTGGAGTGGTACAAATGGTTTAAAAACCACAGGTCAAAACCTCACCACACCAGGAATATCAAGTCCACGTGCTGCGACATTAGTGCACAATAAGATTCCTTTGTCTGCGCCGCAAAAGTTTGATAATGTACTATTTCGTTTCTGCTGCTTTATTTGCCCACGGATCTCATAACGCTCTATCTTAAGCGCATTAAAAGTTGTGCGTGGAATTTAACTGAATTACATGATGAAAAGAAGATCATGATCTTCTTCTTCTCTTTAGACCATGTCAGGAAACGGTGTAGCATCAAGAACCTTTTCTCGCTAGAAACCACACAATATCCCTGCTCCAGACCTTCGACGGTAGCCTGTCAGAGCATCACAGATGTCTGGTACCAACGAATTTAAAGAATCTTGAAAGGATTGTTGAACAGCATGGTGAAGCAGCTCCATACCATAGTATCATCAACTTCAACATAAATAAGCTTTCGGTCTTGACCTTGCCCCAATTTTGTGAACTCCTTGACCTGTCAACACAATATTGAATATTCAGAGATACTGATTAAATAAAGAAAGGAAAAGTTTGAATAAGTTGAATTATTGATCCACTAACCTTTTGTGTCTGAGTAGCAGAAAAAAGAACGGTCTGCCTATCCTGCATATAATACATGGCCATTCCGAGACAGTAAACAATATTATGTCATTAGTGGATGGAAAGCTAAAAATATATGTTATGATTATGAAATGAAATTGCAGATGGTAATATACCCCAGGAAGGCGTTTAAATATCTGTTTCATGTCTGCCTCAGTTTTTCTCAAGTATGCGATCAGCTTCGTCAATTATAAGGCACTACAAAATACAAACAAAATGTAATGATCATGAACAAGGATCTAGACTTTCATACTGTAAAGTGTAAATATAGACCCATAGAGCATGAGCCAGCTAGGGAAGCTTGGAATTGTCCATGGACAGCGCATCCCAGTCGAAACAGCATTTCTTTACCTTGAGCGATGTGCGTTTGAAATTTTTGGTATTTTGCAGATGGTCCAGAAGCCTGCCTGGCGTTGCAACTAATAAACTGATCCCTTTCGCAAGCTGCTCGACGTCAGTTTTCATGTAAGTACCACCGTCACACATCCAAGAGTTTGTGAGTGATACTTCATTAATTTCTTGGCAACATCGTGTGTCTAGAGCACATGAAACACATCATTAAGGATAGTGAAACGTGAAATACATAGGTGGTGGGTTGCTAGTAAAAAATAGATAGACTATTTGACTGACATCTATTTATAATTGAAATACACTACAAAAAGCCAACTTTTAAGTCAAACAACTAGCTGATATCTGGCTATATCACATTAGCACTCCAAAATACGGCTTTGAGTACCTTGTCATAAAATTAAGGTAACACGAACAACTTTGTCTACTATACTAGCATTTTCCGAGGAAAAAAAATCGTTATCGCAAATGACACATCTGATTCTGATTGCTTCACTGACAGCACGTTATTGACGGTCGTCATAAATTTTGTTAACATGTCTGGTTAAACCAACAATGTCAGATTATACCTGGATGGCAAGCTCCCTTGTCGGGCAAATTACAATGACTCCTGTGCCGTTGCTCGGGGAGAACCCCAAGCGATAAAGCAGCTCGACTGCTGGTATAAGGAACGCAAGGGTCTTTCCTGAGCCAGTCTTGGCTGCACCCATGACATCACTTCCTGACATCAGATGGGGTATCGACTTAGCCTGAATCTGCAAACCACGAGACAAACTAAACATATATGACATTGTTAATCAGATCAGTACTGAAGTAGCTAGAGTACGATTCTACACGAGATCGAGAATCCTATCATCAGTGCCGATCAAATGTAATGGTAAATTTTAGACGTAGGCCGGACGGAAAGAGTGACCTCGGTGAGGTGGGTGTAGTTCATCTCGCTGATGGCCCTGGCAGTGAGCTCGGAGATGGGAAGGTCCGAGAAGAGCTTGTCCGTCAGAATCCCAGCTCCCCTTCCCTTCTTCCTCTTCTGAGTTTCCACACCCTTGTCCTCCTTCCCCTTCTCCATCTCCGACGGCGCGGATTCTGACTCCTGCGGGACGTCGACGGGACGCTTCCGCTTCTTAGACGGCTTGGCCGAACGGTCACAGGGCGTCAGTTTCATGGTGGCGACGGCGGCTGGAGGGAAGGGAAACCTCGATTTGGCGTTCACGATCTGCATGCAAAGGATTAGCAGACCCAGGATTTTACCGAAGAGTATGCCACGATAAAATTTTCATATACAATTCGAAAAAAAAAAGAAAAACCGCCGAGGACTTCGGTAAACAAGAAGAAAAATAATTTAACTAGTCTTAAATTCAACAATTAAGTGAGACAAAATTTCAAATGAATCAACAGTCAGCAGTTGATCCACAGCGACACAGTCAAATTTACATGAATGCATCACATCAGACACTAGTTCATCACGGCACATCAAACTAGGGATTTGAAAATCGCAAGTTTGTATATCTTAGAAGTTTTATCTGCCTGCGGTCTGGGTCGCGTGGAGGACTCAAGATCAAAGAGGAAGATGTGATGCCGAAGAGGAAGCCGCCGTGCTAGAACGAGTTCACGCGGAGCTGGACGAACGGGGTCGCGCAGTACTGGACGGGCGGCCAGGCGCGAAATACTGAGCTGGATGGACGGCCGGAGCGTGGAGCCGCGGCACCGGACGGGGGGCGTCGCTGAGAGAAGGACCGTCGCTCCGCTGTTTCCGTGTTGCGGCGTTGCCTTTTCTTGCGTCGCGTGACTGAATTGCGGCAGCCTGGGCTTTGATTTTTATATTGGACTGGGCCAGATTTTAGGGTATGCCGCAGCCCATGCGGCCCATACTGTGAGTCCGCCATGCAAGGCCGCTGCGACGCCGAAACTTTTCTTTCTTATTAGGCCCATTTTCCCTTCGGCCTTTTTTCCCTATCGGTGATTTTTCTTTGCAGTCTGTAGAGTTTGTCGGGCAATAGACAGGTTATCCCTGTATCTCATCAGAAAACGAACTGAACTTTCAAACTATGGTCTCACCTGAGTCGCCTCCTATCAACAAGAAATTACGATTAGTCCATACACTCTCCAGCACACCATAAAGAAATTCTGCAGCAGGTTATAAGAAAAAAAGGGAGAAATTCTTCAGCAAGTTCATTCATTTTGAACTGTCCTGGTTCGATATGTTTGGATGGGTTGCAGGCAGCGACAAACAGTCACAGCCAGTCAGTCACTTGGACGACGTACGGATAACACACGGCAGGCACCGAACCAACAGGCAACAGCTGCCTTGGCTCCCCCCCCCTCACCAGCAGGCTATTGCGGCTGCCACGCAATGGAGAAGGTCGCGTCATTCCTCTCTTCCCTCCTCGCCGGCGGCGATGGTGGGGGGTCGACGGAGCCGGCGGCGACGGTGAAGTCCATCTTCGTGTACCCCATCAAGTCCTGCAGAGGCATCTCCGTGCCCCAGGCACCCATCACCGACACAGGTATCTTACCTCCGGCTTCGCCGTTTCTTTCCTTCAAAAGATGCCATCCTTGCCATCTTTTCAACACCGAACTTGCTGAGCAGGGTTCCGGTGGGATCGGCAGTGGATGCTGATCAACTCCAAAGGGAGAGCCTTAACCCAGAGGGTGGAAGCCAGGCTCGCGCTTGTCCAAGTCAAGATGCCG
>LAPY01000814.1:101731-114519 GCA_000970635.1 Eragrostis tef
CGCCAGCAGCAACAGCAACAACGGCAAGCGCTGCACCGGCACGTCGCGCTGCTGCCAGGCGCCGCTCACGCTCACCAGCCCGCCCACGGGCGTGCAGGTCAGGTGGCTCTGCACCGGGAACCACACCGGGGAGCAGGAGCTGGCGCCCGTGAACGTCTTCGTCGCCGAGGACGGGTGGGTCGACCGCACCGGGCTCGTGGGCGCCAAGGAGCTGCAGGAGGCGCCTCTTGTGCTCCGGTGGATGGTCACGCAGGACCTGCCGCAACGGAACCAGTGCACCTACGACATACGCCGCAAGCTCTGCAAGAGCCACAACAGCGAATGCGGGGCCGAACAACCAGCTGGATATACCTGCGTCTGCCAATCGGGCTACGACGGCAACCCTTACATCGATGGCGGGTGCCGAGGTTACTCCTCTTACTCTATAGCTCACCGAGCTATCATACTTTCTACATCACTTGCTCTAAGTTCAACTTAAAAAGAATTCTCTCCAGTTTTAAATTGTTGACATCATTGACTTTTTGAGTTACGTTTGACCATTCATCGTGTTCGAAATATTAGCTCAAATAAGCAAAATTATAAGTTATATTTCAATTTTCTTTAGTAATGAAACTAATCATAATAAAATTTATGATAATTTTAAAAAAAAATTAATAAGACGAATGGTCAAATGTAACTCAAAAATAGTCACACATCAATAATTTAAAACCGGAGTGAGTAACTACTATAACAACACATATATTAGCTAAAACATCATTACCGTGCATTTAACATAGATACAGCTAAGCCTTGTATATGTGCACATTTTATTTTTGTCATGTATATATACCTTAGCAGTTGATTTGTTAATTTGCTCGCTTCAGACATCAATGAGTGCGAAAACCAACAATATTATGGGTGCTTTGGCGAATGTACCAACAGGATCGGGCGGTACGATTGCCAGTGCCCGCATGGAACTCAAGGAGACTACACTATACCCAACGGCTGTATACCAATCGCCATGGACAAATCTTTCTCAAAAGGTCAGTGCTCCCCAGTAATTTGTACTAGTTGTCTCTACAATAGCGGGCGGACTCTCCTTCTAGGCAATCTCTAATCAATCGATTGTGAACAGTTCATTAGTGACAAAGCCAAGGCATGTACAATATATTTTGCCACTTGTATCTGTGTTTTCCTTGATTGATGCCATAATAATGACAAATGAAAAGAACACCGTACATTCAATTGTAAAAAGGAGAACCGAGAAAACAAAAAAAAAAAAGAGTAGCATGTGGCTAGTACTCTGCTTATTTTTTATATGCACACGCCACATCAACATATATATTGGTTCCACTTCCATGAACTAACTTATGCTTTTAAATAATCTAGTTACTTTTGTCTACACATTTCTCAGGTTTAATCATCTGTATAGCAGTTGGTAGTGGAGTGGGCTCTGTACTTCTGGTTCTAGCAACAATTTACATTACCCAAATGTTAAAATATATGAGGGCAACAAAACTGAAAGAAATGTATTTCAAGCAAAATCGTGGACAATTGTTACAACAGTTAGTGTCTCAAAAGGCAGACATTGCGGAAAGGATGATCATACCAGTGGATGAGCTTGCAAAGGCAACTAATAATTTTGACAAAGCTCGTGAGCTTGGTGGTGGAGGTCATGGTACAGTATACAAAGGGATTTTATCAGATCAACATGTGGTTGCGATCAAAAAGTCAAAAATAACCATCCAGAAAGAAATAGATGAGTTTATAAATGAGGTAGCCATCCTCTCACAGATCAACCATAAGAATGTTGTGAAACTTTTTGGATGTTGCCTGGAGACAGAGGTTCCACTCTTGGTTTATGAATTTATTTCAAACGGAACACTTTATCAGCATCTTCACATTGAAGGACAAAGATCACTAACGTGGGGAACTAGGTTGACGATCGCAACTGAAACTTCGAATGCTCTTGCCTATCTTCATTCATCCGTCTCGATCCCAATAATCCATAGAGACATAAAGTCTAGCAACATACTTCTTGATGACTCTCTTACATCAAAGGTTTCAGATTTTGGAGCTTCAAGGTATATTCCCGTTGATAAGACAGGGTTAACAACTAGGGTCCAAGGCACTATAGGGTATTTGGATCCAATGTATCTATACACTGGCCGTCTAACTGAAAAGAGTGATGTGTATAGCTTTGGGGTCATCCTTGTGGAGTTGTTGACGAGGAAGAAACCATTCTCATATTTGTCCACCAATGGAGATGGCCTTGTTTCTCATTTCATAAACTTGCTTGCTAAGAAAAACCTGGTCCAAATTCTAGATCCACAAGTTGTAGAGGAGGGAGGACAAGAAGTCATGGAAGTGGCCGAACTTGCAGCATCATGTATAAAACTAAGAGGCGAGGACCGGCCTACCATGCGGGAAGTCGAACATAGACTCGAAGGCCTTCGGGCATCCAAGAAGTACAATATAGAATTTGGTAGCATTGAGATGAATTCTTCATCGACTAATAAAAAGTGGCAGAGCATGGAGGAATCGAGCAGAAGGTACAGTATGGAGGAAGATCTCGTGATGTCTGCTAGTTACCCTCGTTAGGCAGACATGCAACAGACTCTTTATGTCTGCCATAATGAATATATATAGCATGAGATATATACCATTAACTTGTAAATTTATCTGTGTTAATTTTTAATATAGAACCTTGTGTAACAATTTTATTTTTCAGATAAGAAAATTTATCTTGTGTGTTAACTTTTAATATAGAACCTTCATTTGTTACCACTGCTTTTGATTTTTTATCATAAACAGAAAAACATCTTGTGTAACAATTTTATTTTTCAGATAAGAAAATTTTATATCTGTTTGATCTATGGTACGTTGTAGTAATCTGAAATCTGATCTATTACTGCTGATGTTTTTCAATCATACAATCCTGGTTTTGAAATATATAAGCTGGAGGATAATATGTTACAAATAAGCCATCAAGTGCTCATGCTAAACAACAAAATATCTAGCCTAATTACACTTGACCAAGAACGATCATGAGTTGAACCTTTGGTACCTTCGTTTGATGAGGAAAAAGCCATTATTAGATCGTTATAGAGCGTCGCTGCAAAGGAATGGGTGATGTTGTGATGATCAATATATTAGTGTTAATCACTGTTGTCCCACTCTAGCATCTGCAATGGTCGGTGGTGTTCTTAAGGCCGCCATCTAGCGCCCTATGATTGGTAGCGTTGTCAGGGGTCTTAGGTTTTCTATCTCAATCGTCAAGTATGGTGGTTCCCCTTCTTATGACATGATGTGCAGGGGTCAAGACATGGTTGTTTCTTTAGGTCTGGCAACTAGCCGTTGCATATCAACCCAACCTTCTCCCCTTTGATCAACAGGCACTTGATCCACTTCTTATAAAATAACATTCCAAGTCAAGGGTTGAAATAATCAGTGAATTGTATTCCAAATTACCATACTATAATATACTTTTCTATCTCCAGTGCAGTTTGTTTTTCATGTATCACTATAATATACTTTTGCAGAGGTTGGCCTGTATATTTATGGTCTTTGAGTGCAGTTTGTTTTCCATGTATCACTATGTGCACATTTATAAAAATGGAAAACAAAGTAATTTCTAGCATATAGAATTCAATATCTCAATTTTTCTTTAACTATAGACAATTTTCAATCTTAATGCCAGTAGAGATATGCCCATGGTAAGTAACTATTGGCTAATTAAGAAATTATGCCCAAGATTTAATTTTTTATACATAACACTTAAAATTTATATCGAGCATCAAAAGATGATCTTTGAGCATACATTATTTGATCTTGAATTGTTTCACATCATGTCATCCTGGCAGTACCACTTGACATGTTACTAGAATAAAATTGCACTTTTATTTATTATATAATAATTATATGGAATAGGATTCTTATTCTTAAAATAAATAACGTAGTATGGATTACAACATGCAACGTTTTTAATTTACATAATCAGTTATATGCCATAAGAGATTGCCTGCAGCGTTCAACAATATGACTCCTCCCACAAGTCGCCTGCAACCACTCCTATGTTTGTACAAAACCATGCGAGCGGGGCTAGCTTTATCAACGTTTTTTTTTTTGACAATGTTGTTGGCTATCACATGCATGTTCGGTGTCTTTCATGGCTGTTTGTATCGCAAACGGTCAAGAAACGTTGTTGCAGGTTGACTGAGATAATCGGAGAGAGATGTCCACTTAGAATCAATATCGGTCTGTCTTGGTGCTTTTTTTGATCCAGGCGCAAATTGACTTGTCCTTCACGGCTCCTTGCAATGCAACCAGAAATTTCTGATGTTGTTGTACCAAATTTTACAATCACTACCTAATCGCCGCTCTAATAAACATGTACCACGTGTACCATCAAGATTTTTCTTGCCTTGATTTGCACATCGCTTTCACATAATAATCCTACAAACAAGACTACACGAAATAGCAAGGAAAAGTATATTTGACTCAATCATGCATAATAAGTTGACTAAAAGAAGGGAAAATGTTGCTCGACCATGATAAGGATTTTCGACCATGATGTAGGACGGGCGGATGGCGACGCCGCAGAGCCCCTCCGGCGTTAGGACGCGGTCAACACGGGCTCCCAGTTTCTACCTCACGCGTGCGACGACACGGTCTCCAGCCGAAGCTTCCTGCGTCCCGACTTTTGGACGCGGCCGTCCGCGACGACGTAAGGCCCCTGGACTAGTATAATCCGTGTGGACCTAACAGCGTCGGCAGCAGGAAGTCTTCAGTCGGCTCATTAAGAGAACAGAGGCATCGGTATCAGTCTCAGTAATGGAGTTGATCATCTGCTCGCAATCGCCTATAAGCTAACCGCATCGACCCATGATGTGCCATGACCTGCGCTATGCGCAGGCATATCCCAGTGGC
Organism: Eragrostis tef; assembly: GCA_000970635.1. Taxonomy (NCBI): domain Eukaryota; kingdom Viridiplantae; phylum Streptophyta; class Magnoliopsida; order Poales; family Poaceae; genus Eragrostis; species Eragrostis tef. The sequence continues at coordinate 106,640 of LAPY01000814.1, forward strand.
TGTGCACTTAGCTATCACTACTAAAGATCGATGGCGCGGCTAATTTCCGCAACCATTGCAACGCTGGTTGTGATGGCGGCGGCCGCGGCCCCATCGCCGGCGCCAATAGGGCTTCCCGGCTGCAACACCACCTGCGGCGACGTGAGCGTGCCGTACCCCTTCGGCATCCAGCCCGGGTGCTACCGCGAGGGGTTCAACCTCACCTGCGACACCAGCAGCGGCTTCCCGCGGCTGCTCCTCGGCGACGGCACGCTCCGGGTGGTCCACATATACCCTCAAAACTCCACCGTGCGCGTCCTCCGCAACGGATCCATGGTGGACGGCGCCGACAGCATCACGTCCATCGGGCTGAACATCACGTTGGCCCCGATCTTCGCGGGCGGACACTACAGGGTATCGTCCTCCAACGAGCTCGTCCTCTTCGGGTGCGACGTGCTGGCGACGCTGGTCGCCGGCATGATACGGTTTACTAGCAAGGATAGCAGCCCCAGGTTCGTCCGCTGCGTCTCCCTGTGCTTCAGAGGCCGTTCCTGGTACGGCGCCGAGCACTATTGCTCCGGCGAGGGCTGCTGCCAGACGTCCTTCAGTGGCTTCGATGGAACCGACTGGTATCACCTGCCCACGGAATTGCAAGTGAGGCGACTCGAAAGCCAGAACAACAACGTGCGGGATTATTCGCATGTGTCCGTGTTCCTCGCGGAGACGGGATGGCTGGACAAGTGGGGCAAGCAAAGAGTTTCCATGGATAGCACTGAGCCGTATAGTGACATCCCCCTCATACTGCGCTGGGATATCATGCAAGGCCTAGCACTACCAGAATCTGATAAGAATGACCCTTACGACAAGGGGTGTCCCCGAGACGTAGCCAACATCTGCAAAAGCAATAACAGCATGTGCACCAGGGATGCCGAGGTCTATCTCTGCAAATGTGCGCTGGGTTACGACGGCAACCCCTACGTCGACGGCGGGTGCCAAGGTTGGTACAGCTACATAGCTAAGCCATCTACTCTTAATTTATGCCTGAATTAATTAGTGAATTCGATCGATTAGTAATTTATTACTCCTCCTGTCCACAAATATAGGGACATTCTACTTTTGTCCTAAGTCAAAATTTAGGACAAAACTATGTTACTAGCAGGAGTTTCTTTTTTTTTTCTTTTTTTTGCGAGGAAGTTACTAGCTGTAGTTAATCACCCCCAGTAAATTATAGGCGCCCCATGTGCTTAATTGTTGTCTATTGTATTATTTACCACCAGATGTTGACGAGTGCAAGCACCCACAAGAGAATGGATGCTTCGGCGACTGTGCCAACACGGAGGGTTCATTCGAGTGCCGGTGCCCGAGTGGAACCTTTGGCGACGCCACCGTCACAGGTGGCTGTCTCGAGACTGCTAACTCCTCTCCAGGTCAGTATACTCAGCTTTGGTCTGTTCTTTTTTCCCCATGCAACTCGGTAAATATTTAGTGGGAACACAAGTTAAACGTCAAAATAGTTTATATATCTCCCGCTAAAATATCCTACATCAGTCTAGAGTCTTTTTTTTTAGAAAGACTGGAATATGGTGTGGAAATAATTATTGATCCTCCGTTCACAAATATAGTGTCGTTTAGTTTTGTCATAACTTAAATTTTTTGGTCTTTGTCCAACACTATATATAATATGTGTTGTTTCAAACTAAATGAGTTACATATTATAATAGTACATTTCACGATGAAATCTAGTAACATCATTTTTGTGTCGTCAATATCTATGATTTTTTCGTAATTTATAGTCAACTTTTGATAATTTAATTTGATTTAGGATAAAACTAAATAAATATTGTATTTGCGAATAGAGTAGCAAAGTTGATTTGATTAATATAATAATGGGCTTATGATGTATATCTTGCAGCGGCAGATGATGCGCTGCAGTTGGCGGGTATACCTACATCGCCGATTGGACAGCCAAACTGCGACACCAGCTGCGGTGACGTGCACGTGCCGTATCCCTTCGGCATCGGCCCCAGCAGGTGTTACTTGCCGGAGTTCAAACTCACCTGCGATGCAAACCACAAGCCCCCACGGCTGCTCCTCGGTGGTGGCAACAGCACTTTCCAGGTAGTCGGTATCTTCTTGAACGACTCCACGATGCGCGTCATCCATGCCAACACCTTCGATGTCACCAATGCCACATACAAACCATTATACTTTGGTTACGACAAGCAGATTGGCGTCCACTTCCCTGACATAGTTGGGGCCTATACGTTGTCGACAAGAAACGAGTTCATCCTCACAGGGTGCAACGTTGAGGCAACACTGCTTGGCCCTGACGATGACGATACCATCAGCAGCTGCGTCTCCAACTGTACCTCTGGTGTCATCGGACAAAGTCCTGCGCCGGACACCGACAACGAGTATTGCTCCGGCAGAGATGGCTGCTGTCATGCGCGCATCCCCCCTGGAAGCAAGCCGAAGAAAGTCAAGTTCAAACAGCTAGAGAACAACCCGAACATCAGCCCGCCTAGTCCACTGCCTCCCCTCGCCTTTGTCGCGGAGGAGGGACAGATTAATCAGTGGTACATGATTTTTAACAGGTCCACTGCTTATTATCTTACCAGGAACGAAAGTTGGAAACAAGATACACCGACAGTCCGTCGATACATGGCATCTCAGGTGCCACTTGTTCTACGGTGGATGGTTAAGCAAAACATATACACAAGCGCTCAAAGCGACTGCCAGCGTGCAAATGGAGGCTATTTATGCCACTGCAAAGAGGGCTTCTACGGCAACCCTTACATCATTGGTGGATGCCAAGGTCGGTCCTACTGCTTCTGGAGTTCTCTTTTAGCCATTCCTATGTACGTACTACTACAATACATATACGATACATACGACTCTTTTAGCCAACCCTTACATCATGATGGCATGAGCACTTTATTAACTGTTTATAAATTTGGCTATTTTAGGATCAGTGTTTCTCGATTGCAGTGATATATTGCTCATATGATGGTGCTGCTTTGTAACAGATATCAACGAGTGTAACATTCCGAGCATACGCGATGCGTGCTTCGGCGAGTGCAAAAATTTGGATGGATCCTACCAGTGTCGGTGCCCGCGAGGAACCCGTGGTGACCCCAGAAAGCTCGGCGGCTGCGTCAAGATTCTCACAGGTGAACCAAATCGCCACAACCTTATGCATGTGTTCCTGATATAGCAGTATAGCTATTTGGTGTTGATGACCACAGCGATGTATGGATGGGAGTCAGTCGCACATGTCATCATTACATCTTGATGTTGTTAACTTGTTTGTTTGAAAATGTCTCGAAAAGTTAAAATTTGCAACTAAAGCGACTAAGTCTTTCACTATAAACGTATACATTAATTCTTTAGCTTGAGTACTCGATAACACTAGTACATGTAAAAACATTTGCAGGTATACAAATTGGTTTGTTAGCTGCTAGTGGCCCAGGTCTCCTGCTTTTGGTTATTGGTGTAAGCTTTGCACTCCGTAAGATTAGACAGCATAGGATAAAATTACAGCGACAGAAGTACTTCAAGCAAAATCGAGGACAATTGTTGCAACAGCTGGTGTCACAGAGGGCAGACATTGCAGAGAGGATGGTCATCCCATTAGAAGAGCTACAGAAGGCCACAAACAATTTTGACCAAAGTCGAAAGCTTGGTGGTGGAGGCCATGGAACTGTCTACAAAGGTATCTTGTCAGACTTACATGTTGTAGCCATCAAAAAGTCTAAGGTTGTGATCCAGAGAGAAATTGATGAATTCATAAATGAGGTTGCCATCCTCTCACAGATCAACCACAGGAATGTCGTAAAACTTCTCGGATGCTGCCTCGAGACACAAGTGCCATTGTTGGTCTATGAGTTCATTTCCAACGGAACCCTTCATTATCATCTTCACAAGGAAGATTCTACGGGGTCACTACCATGGAGAGATAGGTTGAGGATAGCAAGTGAAACCGCTAAAGCTATTGCTTATCTTCACTCTTCTGTTTCAATCCCCATAATTCATAGGGATATCAAGTCGGCCAACATACTCCTAGACGACGCTTTGACAGCAAAGGTGTCCGATTTTGGTGCTTCAAGGTATATTCCTACAGATCAAAATGAGGCAACAACGACAGCAGTGCAAGGGACTATAGGATACTTGGATCCGATGTACTATTACACAAGGAGAATGACAAAAATGAGTGATATTTACAGCTTTGGAGTTGTTCTTATTGAGCTTCTTACTAGAAAAATTCCAACTTCATACAGGTCCCAGGAAGGTAGTGGCCTTGTTGCTCAATTTAATGCTCTTCTCGGCGATGGAAACTTGGCCCAAATATTGGATCCACAGGTGGTGTCTGAGGGAGGTAACGAAGTTGAAGAAGTTGCCGCTCTGGCCGCATCATGTACAAAATATAAAGGGGAGGAGCGACCAACCATGAGACAAGTAGAGATGGCACTTGAAGCATTTCAAACATCCAGGCACCCGGGCCTGGAAAATGCAGTTGGGAGAAACTCCGAGGGGAACATTACAAGGAACCATCTGCTGACCAGAAGAAGAACCAACACGGAGGAAGGGACCAGGCAATACAGTTTAGAAAAAGAGTTCCTGATGTCTGCTAGCTTCCCTCGATAGTTTTATTTAGATTATGTATAAGTTAGCTAATCATGACCATTACGTCTTGGTGAACATATGACTGTAGTATGCAACCTAGCTATATTTATGTAGCTAGACAATTTTCCCATATGATTACATGAGCTAGACAACTAATTTCTTCTATATTACTTTATTAATAATATTTATGTTTTTGATAATTGAAGTGAATTGATTATAAATATATAGACTGTGATAGTTTAATTACATATTAGAAAATGTATTTTGATGGCAAAAATATTTGTCACCAACAAGCTTGGTCACATTTTGTTAGCTAAAATCTTTTCACTACTATATAGTTAGTGACCATGTATATGTTGGTCATTAAAACTATATAACAATTAACCAAGCACCCGGGCCTGGATAATGTAGTAGTGAGAAACTCTGAGGGGAACATTACAAGGAACCATCTGCTGACCAGAAGAAGAACCAACACGGAGGAAGGGACCAGGCAATACAGTTTAGAAAAAGAGTTCCTGATGTCTGCTAGCTTCCCTCGATAGTTTTATTTAGATTATGTATAAGTTAGCTAATCATGACCATTACGTCTTGGTGAACATATGACTGTAGTATGCAACCTAGCTATATTTATGTAGCTAGACAATTTTCCCATATGATTACATGAGCTAGACAACTAATTTCTTCTATATTACTTTATTAATAATATTTATGTTTTTGATAATTGAAGTGAATTGATTATAAATATATAGACTGTGATAGTTTAATTACATATTAGAAAATGTATTTTGATGGCAAAAATATTTGTCACCAACAAGCTTGGTCACATTTTGTTAGCTAAAATCTTTTCACTACTATATAGTTAGTGACCATGTATATGTTGGTCATTAAAACTATATAACAATTAACACAACATTGGTAATTAATTATAATGTTGATTACTAAAGCCGTATATAAAAGAAAACTAAAAATGGTCCTATCGATCAACTTTTAGTGACCAAAAAAGAAAAATTTTCTTGGTCACTAAAAGTCGGTGACTAAAACTCTATTTTCTTTTAGTGGCAACTTGAACGGTAAGTGAATGGATCTGACACTGATCAGAGGTTGGATTGCTGATTCTTTTTTTTATTTGTTTGGACTAGGGTGGCAGCCCGCACATTTGTGCGGCTAGATTTAAACTATTTAAATTATTTTTAAATTGCAAGAAATTAAACATGATTTATTATTATTATTATAGTAATACATTTCCAACATAGCTAAAATTGATTGGAGAAATTGCTCATCGACTCTGTTGAGTGTGTGATGAGTCATCATTTATCAGAATGTCATATTGAAATAACCAATATTTATAGGTACCAATGAAGATACATGATCAAAAATAGTGAACATGTAAGTATTGTGTTAGGGCTACAATAAAAGATGAATCACGGGAACTATACAAAATAATAGATATGATATAAACTCAATCATAACATATATGTATCTTTTATTAAACCAAGCAAATTGAACAAAATTGATGCTTTTCTATGCAATTTTAATAATATAGATCTCACATTTTTTTCATAATTTGTTTCATCATGCTCCCTCTACTTGTTCTGATCAATTATTCTTCTATCAGCATTCTTTCATCCTGAAGATGCTTTATTTTATTTCTTTATTTTTTTAAAAAAAAACAGGACACGTAACATGATTTTCAACAAAACATAGACACAACACTAATAAAAGTTATGCAATATACTTTTAGAAAATATACAATATCTATTAATTTTCTTAGATTAGCCTGTAATGATGAAATTCTTAACCTTGATTCACAAATCTCGTCTCCTGTACTTTTAAGCTCTTTGCAACAATACATGTTTGCTATAGGAGACCTTGGTTGAATATTTTGAGTTTTTTTAATAATTATATCAATATTCAAAGTGGTATTCTTGCCTTTTGTTTCCCTCGATGTGAAGCACATAAGTGAATAATAAATGCTCGTTCCATGCTTTATAAAATGATCCATCCACTACGACATCTAACTTGTCTACTCATGTCAACATTAAGAAACTTTGTTAATTGCGTTGTCATATGATGTTTCTGTGTTCAAATATCAATCACAGCGCTCAAGTGCACATATGGGTGTATAGCATATAGTAGCCATGGCTCAATAGCTCAGTCTTGATCAAGCCAGCCCCATGTCACTCGCGGTCACGCATACCTATAGGTTCTCTTAAAGACTGAACTATATGGGCACGATTGGAAGCCTGCACCTTGCCTGCATGGCATGGCCGGGTGCAGCATCTTTTTGTTTCATCGTGATTGGTTGCTTGGATGGCTGTCCGGGCCTGGCCTTCAGGATGCAAAAAGCTCCAATTTGCCTGCACCGTGGGAAACGAGATTCGAGTCTGTTTCTGGCCAGCCTGGTCCGTGCGGTGCAGCCTGGGCATGACGCCTGCATGCATATCTCTTGCGGGAGGCAGCGAGCTACTCAACCAAACACTGTCCCGAAGCAACTTGACTCTCACAGGCCTGCAAACCAATCACGCTATACCTGCATGCATATGACCAGGCTGTCGCTGGCCTGGTTCAGATGCGCAGCCAGGACCGATGTAACATCCCAAAATTTCAAAGCAATTAAAAAGGAATAAAAATCACTCCAAATTTAAATTTTTGTCTAACTCTTACCTTGATACAAATTTTCAAAACAAAATACATTAAATAATTTCAAACCAAGTTAGAAGATGGAATTTTCTAAATATTAAAACATGTGCTCAAGTGTTTGCTTTCATTTAAAATTCACTAAGAGTTTGAACTTTTGAATTCACAACAAACTAAAATATATTTCTGTTAAACTCTAGAAATTCACCTCGAATTTAAAACCTTTGAGTTTAAAACTTGCATAAATTTCACCATATACATTTTGTCTTACTTGTTCTATTTTGAGTGTTGGTTTGGATTTATTCTCAGTCAAATTTGAATTCCTATTCAAATTTGAATTCATGTTAATCCCAGGAAAGCATAAACCTTTTCTTCCTCCCTAAACCTCTCTGGGCCGAATCCTTTTCTTCCCTTCAGCCAGCCCAGTCCACCTCTCCTTTTCCTTTTTCCTTTCTCCGAGTTCTCTCCCGGGCCGAAACCCCTCCTTCCGGCCCAGCTCGCCTTTTCCTTTTCTTTTCCACACGGCAGCCCACTCCAGCCCACAACCGCGCCCCAGCCAGCCCAGCTTCTCCTTCTCCCTCCTCCAGTCAAGCTGTTGCCCACGGTCAAGCCGCCGCCCATACCGCCGACGTCGCCCCCCG
>LAPY01000814.1:130850-141440 GCA_000970635.1 Eragrostis tef
GGAGTTGGGCAGCCGTGTGGCTCGCTGAGTTGCGGCGAAGCTTGGCCACGACGGAGCCAACAACCGCGAGAAGTTGAGCGGCTCACCCAATGGCGGCGAAGCTCGTCGGCCACCCCTGCTGTTGCTGCTACGCGCCCAAGGTTGCAGCAAATAGATGCGTGTGCTGGAGAATCGAAAGGAGGAGGAGTTCAATCGGAGGATTGGTGGACATTTTCACCGGATTGGGATGGATGCAATGGAGTCTTGGAGAAGATGAGAAATGGGGATGAAAGAGAGGACGTCTCCCGATCCGCGAAACGCTTGGACCCGAGGTCATGTGGTAAATATAGATTATTTTATTTAACTAGGTGCTCGGTATTTGAACCATTGCATTGTGGTATTTCTATGCTATTGACCCCTGCAGTAGGAGCGTAGGACCTAGATATAAATATCTTTTTTGCATTTTTGCGAATCATAAATTAATTTAAATGCTGATTAATATGTATATATTTATATATATCAACGTATCCCTGTATCGGTGTTTTTGAAAAAATGGCGTATCGCGGTGTCGCCGTATCACGTATCCGTATCTGTATCCCCGTATCCGGGCTTCATAGCCTGTGAGGCCCGGCGCAGCAGGTTTCAGTCAACCACTTTTTCTTAATGAAAAATTCAGAGGGACGTCGGACCTCTGGATTTTTTTTTTGTCGCCTGTATGGGATCAAAATCGCAGCGCACAACAAACGCTCATGTCATCGGATGCCAATAACAGGCTAGCGCTCGCCAGACAAACTCGACCTAGAAAAATGTCGTGCTAATGCTAGTTAAGCAAATTAGCAAAGTGTGCCACCAGATCGAGCAGCGTATAAAAAAATTCAGTGCTAGATCTCACAAGAACGTTTGAATTTATTGTTAGTACAAAATTAGATCAAATCATAATTGTACTATTTCCTTTCTCAAACTGATAACTTTAGGGCGGGTGGTTTTGATCCAAATTACACCAAATCACTTGTGCTAACATAAACTATTTAAAAATAGAACTTGTAGGTCTAAAAGTTATATGCCAGAAAATTCAGATGTTTGGATAAAACATTTAACGTGTTGAGAAAACTTTGATGATTGCACCCTCACATAAATCTTCCCCTGATGTCGGCAAGCTACCCTCGGTAAGCAGAGGCAGCAGCCTATTTGTTGGCATTAGAAATCAGTTAACATGTATTTGCGAGGGACTTTACCAAAGAACGTGTGCCTGACTTTTTTGTGTGTGTAAAGGCTATGTCCAGATCGACAATGCGCTTATCTCTGTTGTTGTTTTTTGAAGTTCCAGGTCTCTCTTCCCAGGTTTTTGCGAGGGACTTCATCGAACAGGAGGAGCCACATGGTTGGAGATGCTGCTAGGGAGATGCTCTCTCTAGCATCCCAGACAACTGCCCTTCACCCTACACGGTTTTCTTATTGTAAATTTGGTGACAGGTCTAGTGTCCAACAAAATTAGTCCCCCAACTTAACATGCCGTAAAGTCTAACGTCGTCGCTTCTGTCCAATCATCATCATTGGTTGCTTGGGGAACGAATATGATTTGTATTGAAGACTGCAAATTACGTGTAATGTCAATAGAGAAGGCGCAGACACTCAGAGAGTTGAACAGCTAAAAAACACAGCAACGAGACATTGTATTTGTAAACTGAGTTTCCATAAGGAATGCAAGACTATGCAACCAAAACTGCGTTGAAAGAATCAAGCACACAGGGAAATCACATCCAGGTTTGTAAGTACTACCTCCGGAGTGAAATTATTGTTGACGTCCTGACAGCTACAATGAACTAAATTTGCCCTGGTTTCGCTGTCTGGACGCCTAAAAGCAAATATTAAAGACATACATAGGGAGTGTTTGCGGGTACCGCAGAATTTGAGTTGTTCGGGAGCGAAGGAGCTAAGTTCTATATCAAACCAATAACTAATAACTTGGTGCCGAACATTGGATTTGAATATTCTTATGGCCGCCCTGAGTTTTTCTCTTGAATACGAGAATCATGGGCTCACCGAACCGTATTACAAGTATTTTTCCTATTCAGGTTCCCTTAATTGGGCGAGAGGATGACAAAATAAGCAACAGGTGTAATTAAGCAGAACATATACACATGCCAGTCAGCATTGCGACTCGATCAACTACACATGTACCACGGATTGCATGCTGAATCTAGCTGCATATACTGCCTGATTTCTTATGTACATCCAGACTTGTACAAGAAAATGCAAGTAAAAGCTTGCATCTGCATCACCGGGTATCGGTTTTCTTCACTCTGCTGGGTCAACGATCAAAGCTGCCTCAGCGCACGCGCATCATGCATGGGAACCCTCGTAAAAGACTATATTTCACTGCAAAATGCAGCGCCTGCTCCATTTCTGTGTTTTACAGCCCACAATAAGTGCTTGTGTCATCACTGGCCAATATCAGGCTCGCGAGCGCTCGATGAATTCGACTCGACAGAAATGTTGTGCCAACGTTAGCTTAGCATTGTTGGCTGACTAAGTTATACACAAGAACTATGATATAAATTTTTGGTGTAATATACGAGTGGTGATGATGTAACAAGAAAACCTGGCGTCAGAGCTTACAAGAAATGCTTGAATTACATATACAAATGTTTGTGCAAATTAAGTTACTAGAACAAATCTTGACTTACATACACTTCCTCCTTTCTCAAAGTTTGTTCCAAAGTCATGCCAGTAGAATATTTTTTTTATAAAACATTGGAAGTGTTAAGAAAACTTTGATGACAGGACCCGGACATAAATCTCTTAGCTCAAATAGACGAGACCACCCACTTGGCTAACCTGATGTCATTAATTAAAGTCAATCCAGAGGGAATATACTATGGGTTCCGTAACCACCGACCTAGAGTAAACTGTTGCCCACAGGGAGGGATGTTAGTTTCCATTTGTTGCCCGGCGCGGTGTGGTCTATATATAATTTCAGTAGCGTCTTGCTCCCACGAGGCCACACCAGCAATTGATAACTCTACAGCCTACAATCGCAATCAATATGATGGCAGCGCCAACCTCGGCAGCGGTAGTACTGGCGGCGCTGTTCGTGATGGTGTCCTGCTTGCAGCAGTCAACTGCGGCGCCGATCGGGATGCCCGGCTGCAACACCAGCTGCGGCGACGTGCGCGTGCCGTACCCATTTGGCATCGGCCCCAGCCGGTGTTACCAGTCGGCGGGGTTCAACCGCACCTGCGACACCAGCAAGAGCCCTCCGCGTCTGCTCCTGGGCGGAGGCAACAGCTCCCTGATCCTCCAGGTGGTCGACATCTCCCTGAAGAACAACACCGTGCGCGTCGTCGGCGCCGGCAACCTCGTGAACGGCACCCGCGTCAACTCCGACCGGAACGTCACGTTCGGCGGCGGCTTGTTCACGAGCGGCGGGCCTTACAGGCTGTCGTACGACAACGAGCTCGTCCTCTTCGGGTGCAACGTAATGGCGACGCTAGTGGTGCGTCCGTCCTTCGGTGAGCACATTATCGGCTGCGGCTGCGGCTCCTTCTGCTCGGTCGACGTCAGCTTTGCCAGCCCCGACAAGTACTGCACCGGCACAGGCTGCTGCCAGGCGTCCATGTCCACGGTGGTCGAGATCAAACAACAGGAGGCTCCCATGGAAGTGCACCTCAGGTGGATTTCCACCGGAAATAGTAGTATTTCATGGTGGAATGACAACTTGCCTGTGGCCGTGTTCGTCGGCCAGGCGTTCATCCACCCCGATAGACCTAACCCCTACGCGTGCCCTCAAGACGTAGCCAGCCTCTGCAAGAGCCAGCACAGCGAGTGCAAGATGGAGGACACTGCAGGACACTCTTACACATGCCGGTGCATAACCGGATACGACGGCAACCCTTACGTCCCCGGCGGGTGCCAAGGTTAGCTGCCACATGAAAAATCAATATTTTGCCTCCAGATCATCATGGATGCTCGTGCTTGCCTCCAGATATCGACGAGTGCGAGCACCCAAGGAACATGCGTGCTACGGCGAGTGCATCAACACCATAGGCTGGTACAGCTGCCGGTGCCCTCGAGGAACACAAGGCAATCACAGCCGACACAATGGCTGCGTCCCCGTGCAGGCCCACAAGTTCCCTACAGGTCAGTACGTACGTACTCTAGCTACATGCGGCTGCTTCAACTTGAGCTATTAATTATTCCTGGTACTGATAGATACTACATGTAAAGATTTATACATGTTAAAAGCTATTCGGTTCATACCACTTAATTTAGGTGAGTATCTATCTATCTATTGTGGGGCATTTGCAAAACAGGACCTTTTCTCGACGTCAATTCTGATTTTGGACCTCTTTTTGAGACTTTGAGAAATCGGACCTATTTTTTAAATCAGAAACAATGGGTTGCCCCTATTACGTTAGGAGGCATTAACGGTGTTAAACCCACTAGGAAAAGACGATACTACCCTTTGCAATTATAGGCAAAGTATAATTTGTCTCAAAAAGGAAAAGAACAGACCGTCCGATGCCCCCGCCCAGGCCGTCGCGCACCTAGCTCACGCCTCCTGCTCGCGCCGCACTGCCAAACCACGCCGCTGCCTCACGCGCCCAGCTCGCGCCACGCCGGCATCCCACCTCGCCGGACTGCGCCGCCAACCCGCGCTGCATCCACAGCCTGCGCCGCGCCTGCAGGCCACGCCGCCAGCCCGCGTCGCGTCTCCAGCCCTCGACGTGCTCTCACCCAGCCAGCACCGCCGCCACAACCTAGGGGTTACGCCACCGCCATGGGAGCCGAACAGAGGAGGGAGGAGGAGTCCGTTAGTGAGACCGAGGACAGAGAGTCGGGTTCGATAATGAGAATTATGAGATTGATGGAGGGAGGGCAGGATGGTCATTTCATATTTTCCAATCATTTTCTTAATTTTTTTTCCCAAAACAACCTGTCAGTTAACAGATAGGCAAAACAGGGGTAGACGGCTGCTTCACATTCAAAAGAGAGGTCCATTCTTGCAAACTTTCAATAATCGGTCCATTTTCAGAATTAGACTTCAAAAAGAGTCCGGTTTTGCAAATCTCCCATCTATTATATATATAATTGACCACGAAAACGAGTCACCACGTTTGCTCTAAAATGCTAGAAAATCCCATGTATCCGAAAAAGAAAAGAAGAGAAAATTACCCACCACTGCCATGAAACCATTAGTCACAAAACCCCCTATTAATATTTATAAAATTGCTAAATTGAAATAATAAAAAATAGCCAAAAATACCCATCACACCTATTTCTAAATTACCCACCATGTCATTATGAGTCAAAAAATAGCCTAAATTCAAAATAATAATAAATATCCAAAAATACCCTGACACCTATTTCTAAATTACCCACCATGCAATTATGAGTCCAAAAATAGTTAAATTCGAAATAATAAAAAATAATAAACATATTCTTCACACCTATTTCTAAACTACCCATCATGCCATTATAAGTCCAAAAAGTTACTTAATTCGGATTATAAAAATATCTAAAAATATCAATAATTTTTATTTCTAATTTACCCACTTTAATTTATATTTCTGAATACACTGCCATATGTCTAGCTAGCATGTCACATTATCTTATTATTAGCATGGCATGTTTTCTTCAAAAGATATATTTGTAGCACAACACGTTCTCTCTACTACTACGACATGTTAGTTGTTTAGCATGACACGTTTGAACCGACCTCACTTCTAAAACAAAGTCAAATACACTAAGACACAATACAAGATACACGATGACTCATCTCACACTCAAACTGAGGGATGTTAAGAATTCTTGAATATATTTCTATTATTTTATAAATATAGAGTATAAAATAATAATAATAATAATATTTTTACATCGATATAAAAAATATTTTAAATAGTATAGAAGAAAACCTTTGTGATTCAGAAAAAAAATTGAATAGTTGAGAATAACATTTTCATTTCTTTTCAAGTTTGGTCTCTGACTTCCAACACACAATAATTTGGTGGGATGGGAGACCCTTACTCCCTTAGACCAATGCTTGAGGTAGTGTAAAGCATACATGAAGCACACTGCAGAAGAGCAGTACCGCGGGAATGATTTTGGTGTGAGAATAACTTTGTTTAATCTAGAAGTTAACATTGGGCTCATCGGATTAGTGCTTTCATAACAGTACAGGTGAGTAGTTTGATTCTACTGGCTCATGCCATCAATGGAGGTCGCAGTCAATCAAATTGATATAGGCGGGTTATGTTTTACTTTATTAAGTTTAAGGTTTCTTTTTTTTTAGCGTATCTCCTTCTGGATCACCATGAAATTTCTGAGCGAGCCTCGAGTTAGCAATAAGAGTAATACTAATGTTTCCCCTCATCTCAAATTCCCGTTTGGTGATAAAGTATAAATATTCCTATCTACACATCTACATTTACAGGTTCAATTGTTGGTATAACAGTTGGCAGTACGGTAGCAACAATGCTTTTGGTCCTCGTAGTAATTTTCATGATCCAAAGATTTAAACATACCAGGGCAATAAAGTTGAAACAAAAGTATTTCAAGCAAAACCGCGGGCAATTGTTGCAGAGGACAGATATTGCAGAAAGGATGATCATACCTGTCGATGAGCTTGCAAAGGCGACAAATGACTTTGACAAAGCTCGTGAGCTTGGTGGTGGAGGGCATGGAACTGTTTACAAAGGGATTTTATCAGACTTACATGTTGTAGCTATCAAGAAGCCAAAAATAACAGTGCAGAAAGAAATTGACGAGTTCATAAATGAGGTAGCCATCCTCTCACAAATTAACCATAGGAATATAGTGAGACTACTTGGATGTTGCTTGGAAACGGAGGTCCCGTTGCTGGTTTATGAATTCATCTCCAATGGAACTCTTTATCATCATCTTCATGACGAACAAGGACTGAGATCACTATCCTGGGGCAATAGGTTGAGAATTGCAACTGAGACAGCAAAAGCTATTGCTTACCTTCACTCGTCAATTTCAGTCCCCATAATCTATAGAGATATCAAGTCTAGTAACATACTTCTCGATGATACAATGACATCAAAAGTTTCAGACTTTGGAGCTTCAAGGTATATTCCGTTAGATAGAACAGGGCTAACAACAAGGGTTCAAGGGACAGTTGGATACTTGGATCCTATGTATTTTTACACAGGCCGTCTAAATGAAAAAAGTGACGTCTATAGCTTTGGTGTCATTCTCGTGGAGCTGCTCACAAGGAAGAAACCATTTTCATATTTGTCCTCAAATGGTGACGGCATTGTTATGCATTTTACCAACTTACTTGCTGGGGACAATCTTACGCAGATACTAGATCCACTTATTCTAGAGGAGGGAGGCCAAGAAGTTGAAGAAGTTGCTACTCTGGCAGCATCATGCATAAATTTGGCCAGCGACGAGAGGCCTACTATGCGACAAGTGGAACTTATACTAGAAGGCCTCCAGGAATCCAAGAAGTCCATCCACGGTAATATGGTAGCTGAGGAACTCGAGAACGATGGTATTGCAGTGACTTTACCATCTACGGAGGAAATGCAAAGCACTGAGGAATCAAACAGAACATATAGTATTGAACAAGAACTCTTGATCTGTGCAAGGCACCCTCGATAGGCAGGCCGCTTTTATACATGCAGTATATATATATTTTAGTAAATAGGGGGAGATGTGTGCTGATTGTACTCAAAGTAGTGTCTTCTACCATTGTTTTTTTTAGCATGAAGAGGAAAGCCATTGTGTAACAGCCTTATTTTTCATATATAAAAGAGTCTCCTTAGCCTTTGAAGTGATTCTTGAAACCAAATTAGAGCAACATATGGTTGTGTTCTTGGCAAAGGTTAGTAAAATGAAATGAATTTGAAACCCCCCCCCCCCCCCCCCCATTGGAGCATCCTTGGAACGGGGCAGCGGAGTTCTGTTTTGTCATAGATTTTTAAACAACCCATTTCACTTGCTGTTGGGGACAGCTGAGCGTCGCATGCTGTTTGCAGTGATTGCTCCCAGGTGCCCACGGAGATGGACTGTAGACAAGAACATATTTTCATTTTCAGTGGTTTATGCTACGGATGAAAATAGAGCAGCACAGTTAGTACACTTCTAAACTAGCAGGCACCTACAATAATTGATCACGGTATGATTAAACTCATTAGAGGTTTTTAGTTGCACGCCCTGCAACGTTAAGGCTATTATGTGAATCGATCATAGAGTGGTCAGAAGTGGGATCATCTCTCTTTTTTTTGCGAGGGAGAAGTGGGATCATCTCTGATTCCTCTTTACATTTATTTTGTGCCACACGCTAATGTAAGTGGGATACCATTAACGAGTCTTGTTGCGCCATAGGGAAGTGTAGGCATTTTTCAAATTTGAATTGTCTTATGAGAACAGCTCTACTGACAGACAAACAAATACACCACAAAAGTATTCGGTATATGGAAACCCTAAAGATATAAATGTTCGATGATTGAATGAGAACAATGCTTGTCCTAATTGCTCTCTTATGTATAAAAAAGGTAACAAAAAACATTAACCCGTAGATCTAGGTGTCGGCGTTGAGAAATTTGGCCGACGAGTAAATTTAGACTGCACGCTTTGGAGGGTGTGATCTCGTTGGGAAAAATAGAAGGGATGAACACGAGGATTATCCTGATTCGGGCTATCGAGGCCCTACGTCCAGCAGTGGGTTCGATTCGTGTTGCTCGTAGTAGGGGTTACAAGCTTCTTGAGAGAGGGAGAGGCTCCCAAGTCTCTAAGTGTTGCGTGAGTGTGTGCTCGTCCTCGCCAGAGCTGCGAGAACGAGAACGACGAAAGTGTGAGTTCTGATTTGGCTTGCTTGCTTTGTGGGCCAGTCCTCCCTTTTATACGTTCCAAGAGAAGACTGGCCGGTTACAGTCTTGGGGGAAAGGTAAAATCTAGAGAAAGAGAAGAAGAAATCTAAAAAAGGGAAAAGGTGGACGGCTCGCTGTCGCTCGGCCGCAAGGCACGGGACCGGGGCCTCCTTCTCCTACGCCTTCTTCTCCAGTCGGTGGTGATGACGGTGGCCGCAGTCCACGGCGGCAGGGGTGTCTGCGTACTGTTTGTCTTCTGTAGCATCCTTGCGGAGTGTTTGCTTGCACTGTTAGAGTTACGGCCCATACTGTTGGAGTTAGGGTTGCTACTGTGTGACGCGGGGAAGTGGGGAAGCCGTGGTCAGAAAGGCTCGTCCGTGACGTGCGCGACCGCAGCGCACGAAGCCCACTTGTGCACAATAAATGCGGCTTACTTTCCACGCTTCGCGCGATTTCGCCCGACCCCTGTTTCCTCTGCGGTGGGTCGGACGAGGCGGAAATTCCTCCCCAATCCCCGAGGGTCGGGGAGCGGGGGTCGGCCGAAGCGGAGATCCTTCCCCGACCCCCGAGGGTCGGGGAGCGAGACCCCCGGGGGTCGGAGAGCGGGGGTCGGACGAGGCGGAGCTTTTCGTCCCGCCCTCCAAGGAGTCGAAGCACGTGACAGGGGAATCGGGGACCACTTTTAAGCATGCTTGCCGAGCTGGGCCGGGATCCCTTTTTGGTTTGCTGGGCCTACACGTTTCCTCAGGCCTCTGTTTGTGTTATTGACACATCTTGCTGGGCCTTATAATCAGCAGTGGTCATCGTGTTTAAAGAGGGAACCGCGGGTACCTAGTTTTAGGTATCCGACAGTAGCCCCTGAGCCTGGAAGGGACTGAGGCAGTCGCTTTCAGGCTGATGCGGTGCATCTTGATGACTGTTTAGTCACAAGGATCCTGTGCGAGATCAGGAATCTCCCCGCCCAGTCGGGTCTTTGCAGATGATGATCTGGTGGGTGCGCGCGAGCGCACCCGCCGGGTGTAGCCCCCGAGCCTGGGCGGGAGTGGTTCACTCGCGTCCAGGATTAGAGTTACGCACTCGGACCGGTCCGATGCCTGTCAGTACCCGTTGGCCGTTTGATTCACGAGGATTCTGTTCCTCGCGCCGGACCTCGCGCCTCCGTTTTTTTTCGGGATGGCCCTCGTTGATTTGGGAATCTGATTAGGTTTCCGCAACCCGTGACTACTTTTCGGGCTTTCGCGCCCTTTCATGCGTCTCCCGTTTTTATCCACCCTCGCGTCCTGGCCAATAAATAGAGGGACTCTCCTTCCTCGTTTTGCCAAGCTTAAGAGAGCCGAGGTTAGGTAGCAGAGTGTTTTAGACTCGAATGCGGGATCTGGCTTTCGCTGCCTGACCTCTCTTTCGGGCGTCGCCCACCATGTGCGGCGCTATCCTTTCTGAGCTACGACCGTTCGAGCGTGAATCTCGGTTCCCGCTGAGCTCGGCGGTTGGGGTCCTCCGCGGGTCTGTTTCAGACGGCATGATGGTCCCCCGTGGCCGGGCCGAGTTTTCGCGAGGCCGTGGGTCTTCCGCTCTGGGAGATCCTCCTGTCCAGATCCGGAGTCGCACCCGAATGAACTAGGAGTTCCGGCGCCCACCATGGTCACCCTCGAGGTCGAGTCCTGCAATCTCTCGTGGGGTCGGCTCCGTCCTCACTCTAGGCGGGCGCCACGGTAGTTGGAGGAAACCAGCCTTCCGACCTCCGCGGTCTTGGTGGTTGTCTCCGTGGCGC
>LAPY01000815.1:66844-82653 GCA_000970635.1 Eragrostis tef
TGTATAACAGAACATAGGAGGGATGCAGCCAGAGCTGAAGATTCTGTTGTTTTGTCATATGGCACTGAATTGATTGGCATGCAAAGAGACTGGAATGAGGAATTACAGTCCTGCCGGGAGTTTCCTCATGGCAATCCTCAAGAAAGGTTCTTACTTACTAGTGCACTTTGGATTCCCTGCCTTTTTTTTTTCTTTTTTAAACTTTAGTAACAATTGTTTCTGGTTGTTGTAGGATACTGCGTGGCAGAGCGCTGTACAAAGTGACTTGTGATTTTGTTGATGCTGCAGTGAAAGGGGCTGTTGGTGTCATCAATAGATGTATACCCCCAATCAATCCAACCGATCCAGAATGTTTTCATATGTGAGTAAACCATAAATATATGCCTTCTGTCCTTGTTTTTACCTTTTAGCCTAAAATCAAATTGTATGATATCAATTATGGAGTACTGAATTAGCAAGGATATGCAAATTCGTGAAAGTTTTTACCTTCCTGTTCCTATTTGTAACATATGCTTCATCTCTCGTTCGAGTCACTTAACCTTGTCGTTCTAGTAAGGTTATATGTAGTATCAAAGTTGTAAGGTTATGCAAGTTCGATAAGTTTTTTTACTTTCCTGTTCTGATTTCTAATGTTTCATCGTCTCGTTCGAGTCACTTAACCCTGTCTCAGTGTCTCATTTTGATTGAGAGAAACCTTACCTCTTTTGTTACTGCAGGTATGTTCATAACAATATTTTCTTCAGCTTTGCTGTGGACTCTGACTATGAACACATATCGAAAGACCACAAGACAGACTGTCAAAATGGGCCCAGCAAAAGCACTAAGGTTTCCTCTCCAGATGCGAGGGCTAAGCCGGATAAAAACCATGCAGGTTCGCGTGAGGCAGCAAACTCGAAACCTGAAGAACCTCCTGCTATTTCTGATGATGCATCAGCAGAGGCACAATTAGCAGATAGTGAGCAAGCCACCTATGCTTCTGCAAACAATGACTTAAAAGGAACTAAGGCTTATCAAGAGGCTGATATTTCTGGGCTTTACAACCTTGCCATGGCAATAATTGATTACAGAGGTCACAGGGTTGTAGCTCAGGTCCGTATAGAATCTTTATCTTAGTATGTAACGTATTTGGTATATTTGCCTATTGTTAACATACATTATCTATGTTGTTCTTTCACTATAATTTTTTTTGGGTAAAATTGTTGTGCTGTCAATGTTACATTAATTTCCCAGTTAATGTGTTCCACTTATATGGATTGTAGAGCATCATACCTGGTATTCTTCAAGGTGACAAGTCTGATTCCCTCCTCTATGGTTCTGTTGATAATGGCAAGAAGATATCTTGGAACGAATCTTTCCATTCAAAGGTTGGTTATTTTTTATTGTATTTTTTATATACAGTATGGGTGTTGTTTCAGGAAATGTATTGTGCCCAATGTAATGGCAAGAAGATATCTTGGAACGAATCTTTCCATACAAATCTTTATTGTGTTGTATGCTGGCTGGTCAAATGTATATTAACCTATATTGCACTTCTAAGTTTAACGAGTAATATATATGAAACATATTTAATGTGCACACTGCTATGTGCAAGTCAGCCTGTCCTCGACTTGAGCTTATGTTATTTCATGACATTTTTGGCTGCTATATGTCAGTCAGTCAGCTTGCCCTCTAAGGCTTTAGCTATTACGATGCCACAACTCCATAGTATTATTGATGCAATTTTGATGTTGCTATTTTAGGTTGTCGAGGCAGCAAAGCGGCTCCATCTGAAAGAACATCTTGTTTTGGATGGTTCCGGACATCCTGTTAAGCTAGCTGCTACGGTTGAATGCAAGGGCATTGTTGGAAGTGATGACAGGTAATTCTTTGTTTGAAGTTTAAACTGAGGTGTTTTTACTTTTGGTTTATGTGATGAAAACATTGTTACCTTTCTCATTTATTTCTGAAAGGGTTCTTGTTTTGGTGGTACGTTTCATAAGTAGCTAGGAAATTGGACATGTAATTCTTTAAACCGTGTTGGTTTAGTTCCCGAACATCACTGTCACATTCATTGTTTCTCAAAATTCCCAAAGACTTTCCTTTGTGTGTGTGTGCGCGCTCGTGCGCGCCTTCATGTCCTTTACTCCTTTACTTCTATCCTTTCCCCAATACAGCTATAACATGTGTTTGACTTTTTCTTTCTTATTTAGGCATTACATTTTGGATTTGATGAGAGTGACTCCGCGAGATTCTAACTACATTGGACAAGAGCACCGCTTCTGTGTGTTAAGGCCCGAACTAGTATCCTCATTTGTTGAGGTCAGCTTGTCATATGGTTCTTTTCAACCCTTATCTTACTGTGCTACATGATTAAATTTATGGGAAATCTTAGCAGTTGTATTATTTGGGCAGGCTGAATCCACGAAGCAATCCCCTAAGGAGAAAGTTCCAGATACTCCAGAAGGATCCGATGACCAAGTTGCAAGCACTTCTGATTCTACGGTTAGGCTGAAAGCAATCACTATTGCTGTCTAATTAATCAATTGACAATTACTACCTCTGTTCCTAAATATAGAATGATGGTAGTGCTATTATATGCCACTCCAAAAGAGCAAAATCTTTGAACCTGATGTGCTTGTATGACATTTACCCTCATGATTCGATCAGCTAGAAGTTGTTTTCCAGTGCCATATACACAATTGCTTTTGCCAGCTTTACCCCACATAAATATTTGATTGTTTTATTTGCTAATATTAGATAGAAGAAAATCTTACTTGTCTTACATTGTAATTATTCCCATTATTTTAGGCTGCCTCTGCAGAAGGCGATGACAAATCTGCTGAAAACTTCACTACTGTACCTGCTGAAAAGGACTCGAGTGCTGAGATTCTTTTCAATCCTAACGTGTTTACAGAGTACAAGCTTGCTGGTAGTCCAGAGGTTAGTCTTAAAACTTCACTTCATTTAATGTCCATAAACCATATTTGATAACATTCTACTCTTTGTTATTGTAGGAAATTGCTGCAGACGAAGAGTTAGTGAAAAAGGCTGGTACATATCTTCTGGACATAGTGATCCCTAAATTTGTTCAGGATCTTTGCTCCCTTGATATCTCCCCAATGGACGGGCAGAGTTTAACGGATGTGCTGCATCTCCATGGAATAAATGTTAGGTACCTGGGCAAAGTGAGTCTCTAATCATATCCCTCTGAACTTATTGTTCGACCTCACCTACTCGTTCATAATACAACTACTGTCTCAGATTGCAGGCTTAATCAAACATTTACCACATCTATGGGACTTGTTTTCTTCTGAGATAATAGTTAGGTCGGCAAAGCATGTTGTGAAGGTAATATATCTATCTTGATTGTAGTACCTGCTGCTGTCTATATCGTGATGCTTTGGTGCTGGAGATTCAGAATATAGATCTCATTTGAGTGGGATGTGTTGCTACGGATTTAAAAAAAAATACTGGATGTTTTGATTGTTTAGACATTGGACTGTGTAAACTTGGAGTTCTAACTGTGACTGGAAATGAATTTATGTCATATGCTGAAGCATCAATCATTATTGTTTCTGTGCTAATATGCAGGATGCATTATTATATATTTATATCATTCCTTTTGGTTCCCGTTGTCACATTAGAAGCCATTTGTATTTAGTTCCTTGTTTACACAGATATCTTTTTTGTATGTAACTACATGTGTGATAACTAAATTGTTTGTTCTCATTCAAGGAAATACTGAGGCAAAGCCCAGATCACGATGTTGGACCTTCTATTGCACATTTCTTAAACTGTTTCATTGGCAAAATTTTGTTGGCCTCCACAAAGGGTGGTGTTGGCAGCACACAGTCAGAAACACAGAAGGTATGCTATCCCAATAATAGCACTGTTTTGATATCCTTATGTGTGGATATGTTTTTGCTGAGCTGGTATTATAACTCGAATATGTTGTATTCAATTTTCAGGGGTGTGAAAATAGTCAAACACAAAAGTCTTCAAAGGTCCAAAAATCAAGTCAGAGTGCTGTTTCAAGAAAGGGGTTATCAGCATATTCTCATCTAACATCTGATGCTGTTTGGTCTAAAATTAAGGAATTCGCAAAATATAAGTATCAGGTACTTGGTTCTTTCAGTTCTCAAGTTTTCTTTTTGAATAACATGACTAATGTGCTTCGATTAATTAGTTTGAAGTTCCAGACGAAGGGAGGCTTGCGGCTAAAAGGGTTGTGGTTCTCAGAAATCTTTGCCAAAAGGTTCGAGCCATCTGACCTTGCATGATACTTCTGTGTAGCATATGATTATTGATTGAAATCACACAATTTTCCATTATTTTCCTAGACGGTAAACAGTAGACAGTCGGTTGACCCTCGTTTAGTGTTTAATCTGTTTAAACGACCGTTTAAACGGGCCAAAACTGTGTTTAAACGGACTAAACGGCGTTTAAACGGGCTAAACGGCATAGACGGTGGTCACCTGTCTAGCGTTGTCTTACATTGTAATTATTCCCATTATTTTAGGCTGCCTCTGCAGAAGGCGATGACAAATCTGCTGAAAACTTCACTACTGTACCTGCTGAAAAGGACTCGAGTGCTGAGATTCTTTTCAATCCTAACGTGTTTACAGAGTACAAGCTTGCTGGTAGTCCAGAGGTTAGTCTTAAAACTTCACTTCATTTAATGTCCATAAACCATATTTGATAACATTCTACTCTTTGTTATTGTAGGAAATTGCTGCAGACGAAGAGTTAGTGAAAAAGGCTGGTACATATCTTCTGGACATAGTGATCCCTAAATTTGTTCAGGATCTTTGCTCCCTTGATATCTCCCCAATGGACGGGCAGAGTTTAACGGATGTGCTGCATCTCCATGGAATAAATGTTAGGTACCTGGGCAAAGTGAGTCTCTAATCAGATCCCTCTGAACTTAGTGTTCGACCTCACCTACTCGTTCATAATACAATTACTGTCTCAGATTGCAGGCTTAATCAAACATTTACCACATCTATGGGACTTGTTTTCTTCTGAGATAATAGTTAGGTCGGCAAAGCATGTTGTGAAGGTAATATATCTATCTTGATTGTAGTACCTGCTGCTGTCTATATCGTGATGCTTTGGTGCTGGAGATTCAGAATATAGATCTCATTTGAGTGGGATGTGTTGCTACGGATTTAAAAAAAAATACTGGATGTTTTGATTGTTTAGACATTGGACTGTGTAAACTTGGAGTTCTAACTGTGACTGGAAATGAATTTATGTCATATGCTGAAGCATCAATCATTATTGTTTCTGTGCTAATATGCAGGATGCATTATTATATATTTATATCATTCCTTTTGGTTCCCGTTGTCACATTAGAAGCCATTTGTATTTAGTTCCTTGTTTACACAGATATCTTTTTTGTATGTAACTACATGTGTGATAACTAAATTGTTTGTTCTCATTCAAGGAAATACTGAGGCAAAGCCCAGATCACGATGTTGGACCTTCTATTGCACATTTCTTAAACTGTTTCATTGGCAAAATTTTGTTGGCCTCCACAAAGGGTGGTGTTGGCAGCACACAGTCAGAAACACAGAAGGTATGCTATCCCAATAATAGCACTGTTTTGATATCCTTATGTGTGGATATGTTTTTGCTGAGCTGGTATTATAACTCGAATATGTTGTATTCAATTTTCAGGGGTGTGAAAATAGTCAAACACAAAAGTCTTCAAAGGTCCAAAAATCAAGTCAGAGTGCTGTTTCAAGAAAGGGGTTATCAGCATATTCTCATCTAACATCTGATGCTGTTTGGTCTAAAATTAAGGAATTCGCAAAATATAAGTATCAGGTACTTGGTTCTTTCAGTTCTCAAGTTTTCTTTTTGAATAACATGACTAATGTGCTTCGATTAATTAGTTTGAAGTTCCAGACGAAGGGAGGCTTGCGGCTAAAAGGGTTGTGGTTCTCAGAAATCTTTGCCAAAAGGTTCGAGCCATCTGACCTTGCATGATACTTCTGTGTAGCATATGATTATTGATTGAAATCACACAATTTTCCATTATTTTCCTAGACGGTAAACAGTAGACAGTCGGTTGACCCTCGTTTAGTGTTTAATCTGTTTAAACGACCGTTTAAACGGGCCAAAACTGTGTTTAAACGGACTAAACGGCGTTTAAACGGGCTAAACGGCATAGACGGTGGTCACCTGTCTAGCGCTCGTTTAGTGTTTAATCTGTTTAAACGACCGTTTAAACGGGCCAAAACTGTGTTTAAAGGGACTAAACGGCGTTTAAACAGGCTAAACGGCATAGACGGTGGTCACCTGTCTAGCGCTTAGACGCCGTTTAAACGGAGTTTAATTCTGTTTAGGAAAACAAGGCAATTTTCACAATGTATAATCATTCCAACTGATGAACCACGTGTGTAAAATGTATGTTCCCGGCGTCCATATTATATAATGCCAGTTATTATGTAACAGGTTGGAATAACAATTGCTGCTCGCAAATATGATCTGGATGCTTCAACTCCGTTCCAGCCTTCAGATATATTGAATCTTCAACCAGTTATCAAGCATTCAGTTCCCACCTGTACAGATGCGAGGAACCTTATGGAAGCAGGGAAAATCAGGATGGCGGAGGTTATGTATTTCTGATGTAATTTATTTGTGGCTCATGCTTCTACAAACTTCATTGCAGGCTTGTTTGATATTATGTACTATTCTCGTCATATATGTAAATTCTATTGCATTTGCATGTTTCAGGGAACACTGAATGAAGCCTATGCCCTTTTTTCTGAAGCTTTTTCGCTGCTTCAGCAGGTATACTAATAAGCTATTCAGCGTGAAATATCGGTTGAACTTCTGTTATTTACTTGATCTTTGAAATTTCAGATTACTGGCCCCATGCACAAAGATGCTGCGAATTGTTGCCGGTAACATGTTAACCTCTTCATAATGTTATTTTCTTTAACAAGAAAAGAACACAAATATGAACAATATTTCTTGCATAATTGAAAGAGAACAGAAATGCGATGTTCAATTACTAATATGTAAAACATATTTTTAACTCGAGCATTTCTCACAATTTTCTTTTGTCATCCGCTCATTAATATTAAAAGCAATATGTGATTTAATTTGTTCTTCTTTTGTCATAAGGTACCTTGCTATGGTTCTTTACCATGCTGGTGATACAGCTGGAGCAATTGTGCAGCAACATAGAGAACTTATCATAAACGAGCGTTGCCTTGGTCTTGATCACCCTGACACAGCGCACAGGCATGTATTTTGTTTCATGTATTCTTATTGTTACACTTTAGTACTGTCCTTATGAATGGAGTTACTTGATATCTATACAAAAAAATTGCAGCCAATGCTAAATACGATGATTTATACTGAATTTTAAAACTACCGTTTAAGACCTTAACTGACCCTGTGCTCAAAAAAGAAATATTGAGGCTTGCGGAAAACTTGAACATGAAACGGCTGTGATGTTCTTATGTTTTCACTTTGTGGATGCAAGTAGCAGTAGATGGACAGCTTATTAGTGTTACGCCATTTCTTTTTATTTTATGTTAGAGCATTTTTGTTGTTATTGCTAGAGCACACTATCAATATTTATGCTGTAATATTAGTTTAAGAACTAGCAATGTTCTCTCTTTTTTCTTTGTATTTTCTATGCATTCTACTAATTTTGTAAGCTTGTCTTCCTTTTTTCCAGTTATGGTAACATGGCATTGTTCTATCATGGGCTCAACCAGACGGAACTTGCACTGCGCCACATGTCCCGCACAATGCTTTTACTTAGTTTGGCATCAGGTCCTAATCACCCGGATGTTGCGGCCAATCTCATAAAAGTTGCAAACTTGTGCAGGACATTTTTAGCACGTGTGGTTCAATTGCTCACTTCCTTGCACGAAAACTGAAACCCATTACTACACTTCATAACAAGAACATATTCTTTAGAAAGATTTATTTCTCATATTAAATTCTCAGATATTAAAACTATTGAAGAACACATTCATCAGGAATTGTGAAGGAAATGAGATATTCTTAAAACAATAGTTACTAAATTCGCGGGTAGCTGAAATCAAGATTAGGTTTTACATTTTTGCAATCCAGTTTTCACAGCCAAATGAAATGATCTTCAAATATATATAATAAAAATCAAGGCATTTCACCATGTTACACTTCATTGGAAACATTACTTTTCAGTTATTTCGCTTCAAAACAGTCCTGAATAACAACCTTACTAAGTAATGATACTGCATGCTCTGAGAACTCTTCAATAGTCATGACTTTTGCCCAATGTTTTCCTAGACGGTAAACGGTAGGCAGTCGGGTGACCCTCGTTTAGTGTTTAATCTGTTTAAACGACCGTTTAAACGGGCCAAAACTGTGTTTAAAGGGACTAAACGGCGTTTAAACAGGCTAAACGGCATAGACGGTGGTCACCTGTCTAGCGCTTAGACGCCGTTTAAACGGAGTTTAATTCTGTTTAGGAAAACAAGGCAATTTTCACAATGTATAATCATTCCAACTGATGAACCACGTGTGTAAAATGTATGTTCCCGGCGTCCATATTATATAATGCCAGTTATTATGTAACAGGTTGGAATAACAATTGCTGCTCGCAAATATGATCTGGATGCTTCAACTCCGTTCCAGCCTTCAGATATATTGAATCTTCAACCAGTTATCAAGCATTCAGTTCCCACCTGTACAGATGCGAGGAACCTTATGGAAGCCGGGAAAATCAGGATGGCGGAGGTATGTATTTCTGATGTAATTTATTTGTGGCTCATGCTTCTACAAACTTCATTGCAGGCTTGTTTGATATTATGTACTATTCTCGTCATATATGTAAATTCTATTGCATTTGCATGTTTCAGGGAACACTGAATGAAGCCTATGCCCTTTTTTCTGAAGCTTTTTCGCTGCTTCAGCAGGTATACTAATAAGCTATTCAGCGTGAAATATCGGTTGAACTTCTGTTATTTACTTGATCTTTGAAATTTCAGATTACTGGCCCCATGCACAAAGATGCTGCGAATTGTTGCCGGTAACATGTTAACCTCTTCATAATGTTATTTTCTTTAACAAGAAAAGAACACAAATATGAACAATATTTCTTGCATAATTGAAAGAGAACAGAAATGCGATGTTCAATTACTAATATGTAAAACATATTTTTAACTCGAGCATTTCTCACAATTTTCTTTTGTCATCCGCTCATTAATATTAAAAGCAATATGTGATTTAATTTGTTCTTCTTTTGTCATAAGGTACCTTGCTATGGTTCTTTACCATGCTGGTGATACAGCTGGAGCAATTGTGCAGCAACATAGAGAACTTATCATAAACGAGCGTTGCCTTGGTCTTGATCACCCTGACACAGTGCACAGGCATGTATTTTGTTTTATGTATTCTTATTGTTAAATTTTAATACTGTCTTCATGAATGGAGTTACTCGATATCTATACAAAAAAATTGCAGCCAATGCTAAATACGATGTTGTCTACTTAATTTTTAAGACCTTAACTGACCCTGTGCTCAAAAAAGCAATATTGAGGCTTGCGGAAAACTTGAGCATGAAACTGCTGTGATGTTCTTATGTTTTCACTTTGTGGATGCAAGAAGTAGATGCACAGCTTATTAGTGTTACGCCATTTCTTCTTATTTTATGTTAGCATTCTTTTTGTTATTGCTAGAGCACACTGTCAATATTTATGCTGTAATATTAGTTTAATAGCAATGTTCTCTCTTTTTTCTTTGTATTTGCTATGCATTCTACTAATTTTGTAAACTTATCTTCTCTTTTTTCCAGTTATGGTAACATGGCATTGTTCTATCATGGGCTCAACCAGACGGAACTTGCACTGCGCCACATGTCCCGCACAATGCTTTTACTTAGTTTGGCATCAGGTCCTAATCACCCGGATGTTGCGGCCACTCTCATAAATGTTGCAATGATGTACCAGGATGCCAGTAATATGAATACTGCTCTTCGGTATCTTCAAGAAGCACTTATGAAGAATGAGCGTCTGCTCGGCCCAGATCATATTCAGACAGCTGTATGCTATCATGCTCTTGCCATTGCATTCAATTGTATGGGCGCATACAAGCTTTCAACTCAGGTTAGTTCTGACAAAAAAAAGCATTGGTAAAATTTGATATTTCAAATTGTTGACCTGTTCTATTGGCTTTTGATCGCAGCATGAAAAGAAGACTTACGATATACTCGCAAAGCAATTAGGGGAGGAGGACTCGCGGACTAAAGACTCAGAAAATTGGTTGAATACATTTAAGCTTCGAGAACAGCAGGTATCATTTCTGTAATTGTTGATTAGAATCTTGTCAGAATTGTGCAAGAATGCATGTGTTCAGAAGGTCTATAGATTGTGAATATTTTCCGGGATTATTTTTATACTTGTCGGTTGAATTTCGTTCAATAAGATTTTTTTGGGGGGTTCACTAATGTTATCTTTGGATTTTCATGCCTTTCTGATTAGCGATTATTCTATTCCAAGTTTTTTCCATATCATGTCTCGTCTTCTGCTCCGCCCTCTGCATAATACCTCTTCCTTGCATGCTTGATCCTCGTGACCAATCTTTTTCTATGCGCAGGTTAATGCCCAGAAGCAAAAAGGTCAGGGAACTAATCCATCATCTAATGCTATTGATTTCTTGAAGGTAAGCGTATTAATTACAGATGCATATTTTTTTTTGTAAATATCTATATCTATTTCTTGGTAGCACCTGATCCTTACATTTGTATTTGACAGGCAAATCCTGCATTTTTACAAGCAATGAAGGCTGCCGTGATCCAATCAGGGGATGGAGCAGCAAATGTCAACAGATCACTAAATGCTGCAGTAGTTGGAGAAGGTGTTCCTCGAGTAAGAGGGGTCGATGAGCGAGCTGCTAAAGCGACTGCTGAAGCTCGGAAGAAAGCAGCTGCAAGAGGTCTCAGCGTGCGTAATGGGCCTACTAATAATGCATCTGAGCTGGATCACATTCTCAATCTTATCAACTCAGCTGCTTCGACGTCTGCTACCGCTGCCCCTTCAAACTCACCGAAGCCAGCATCTGAAGGACAGGTGAGCAATGGACCTGCTCTGAACGGCACTACCACCGAGTCAAAGGATGCCGATAGCAACGGGCAATCTGCCAAGTCCAGCGGTAATGCTCCAGCAGGATTAGGAACTTCGTTGGCTTCGAAGAAGCAGAAGTCAAGGAAGGCATAGTACCTTGGCTAGAAAAAGATCTCTCTTTTTTTCAACAATTTTGGGCTTCTTGGGTGATTTGGCGTACACTTCATAGGTTTGTTAGTTCCACATGGCGGCATGTGTGAGTTTATTTGTTTTGGCGGGTTTCTTAGGATGGGTTCAATAATCATTACGAGAAAAGAAGACAATTGTCATTGATAGACCACTGATGAGATATGGCTAATCCTTGCAACTAATAAACTTGTAGTCAACACAGTTTTCCTAGGTTTCAATCTGTGTAAGCTTATACGGAGTACTAATCTGTTGAACAACATTGGTAGAATGCTACCAGGCATCCTTTCTATTGAGTGTGCGTTTTTGTCTTTGTACACCGCCCCCTTAGGGCGAACAATGGCATTGCTAAGGAAATTGCAAAGAGGTTCTTTCTTTGTTTGGTTACACTTGAGCACCCTAGAAATTGTATTCGACGTGATATTGAATGGACAAAAGAAATGTGATAATGCGAGCCGCCTTCAGGCCATTGTTGATCCTCGTGGTCCCTTGTCGCCAGACGTGATTAAATACATTGTTACATATAAAAAGTCAGAGATCCCAATACAATAACGGTGATGTTCCAGACACGAAAGAGCCGTTAAAATTGTGTCTAGCAAGCCAAAAGTGTCTCGCAGCCAGGGTAGCATCGGTGTCTTTCTCGTTTAATTTGACCGGTCACCTTAAAATGTTTGCCACATGCTGCTTGAGTGCTTGTCGAAGTCCCTTCGCGGGACTTGAGGTACCGCCTGAGGTTAAAAAAAGAAAGTGTCTTATCTCTTTCGATTTATGCTTATTTTTTTCTTTTCCCGGGATTAATGGCAACCAGCGGGGAGAAAAACGGTGACTGGCTGAGGCGGTGTTGCCAGGACACCGCTGGGGTTGATAGCGAGCTCGCTCGGGCGGGCGCCACTAGGCTACTACAAGAGCGAGAACTGCAGGCCCACCGGGCTTCACCATTTTTATTTATTTATTTATTGCGGATAGCACCGGGTTTCACTTCACACACGCAAATGTAGCTTTAGCATTGATCTGGATGGCCTATGTTGTGTTTTACTCCTCGCTAGTTCATCTCCGTCGCTCGCTTATGAGATTATGTGTTTTTTTCCTTTTAGAAAAGGGAATGCTTATGAGTGTGATCATTCCGCTGTTGAACTGAGGAATTAGTAGAAATGTTATGAACTGCGCAATCAGTGTATCTGGATATTCCAATAGGACTATAACTACGCTTCCTCAGGTATCATGATGTGTGGCTACAAAATGTATTTATTCTATATATGGAATTGGATGGCTAATGTAACAGTATTTGAAACTTCTATTTCTTCTCTTAAATGAAAGAACAGTGCTCCTTCTCAATTTTCGAGAAAAAAAACACTAGTAGACAAAAGACATGACTTCTGCGTGGATCAAATTAATTGTTGTTTCACCTCTGTCTCTGTTGTCAGACGTGCATTAAATTAATTATCACGATCATTTCGGACTGTACCCTAAGACATCAATCGAACTATACTCTTATGCTCTTACTAGTTTTATGCTCGTGAGTATTATATAAGAAACTACATGTTTCAGAACTTCGCGAGTTAGCTCAGCTCAATTTTATCAAGTTTAAAGTTGTTAGGTAGCCCATGCGATGGCAGCATTAGGTTGTGAATGAGAGTCGGCGGACAATCCAATTGTGTAGTCTGAAACTGGTTCTTTAAGAAAACTGAGGGGCAGTACTTTACATCTCCGTACAAGACTCATAAGCAACTTACTATGGATAATACATTGTATAAATTACTTCTAGTCAATGACAGGTGCAAAACTGATAACAATTATCCACAGAGCAATTATTCTTGTGTCTCCACTTCCTCGATTCTTTAAAGCCTAACCTCAAACTCTCTAACCTTAGGCCAACATGTCCCCCACTATTGCCACAGGAGAGAACTTTCAGACGATTTTATTAAAAGTAATACAACTACTAAAGGATCCTGGATTATTGAGTGGTTGATTCTTGATTGATGTATGCAGTTGCTGTTCTTGATAATATTATAGATGGTCTAATATTAAAGCATAAGACTTATCACACAAAACTTCAGCGTTTCATGTTGTACCCGGAAACAGGCAACCGATGTCATACGCGTTTATTGTGACCAACAATCACAAGAAAGTAAATGAAAGATTTATTCTGAGTGATATGTCCATATCCCTCGAGCATTGAGTTAAACAAGTGGCCACAGATTTGCAAAAGAACTAAGTGCAGCAGCAACAACAGAAACAAAGCCGCACATCAGCTTCAAAATTCACTGAGCTGATGGTTTCCAAGATTTGAGCTACAAGTACACAGCTGAACAATCAATGAGCGGGCTTCTTCTCGGTTGTGTAGGGATAGTACTCTTTACCATTGTCCACTCTAGTTGTATTGCCACCAATGTCCAGCACGGCAGACGTGAATGCCAAGCAAGAGCCTCCAATGAGGCAACATCAGACTTCCCAGCCAATATACATAATACAGCAGATTTGTCTGCGGGGCTATAGAATAAGAATTATAGACTA
This sequence comes from Eragrostis tef, assembly GCA_000970635.1. Lineage (NCBI taxonomy): Eukaryota > Viridiplantae > Streptophyta > Magnoliopsida > Poales > Poaceae > Eragrostis > Eragrostis tef. The sequence goes on from LAPY01000815.1 coordinate 80,593, forward strand.
TGTATATCTTATGGGAACTATTATTAACAAGTTATGAAGTAGCAGTACACCAGAGGCACTAGATTTATTCAGCTATTCATAACGCAACAATGTAGAATTGTATCTCCCTTTACTTCAGGGAATTGAAATGTGTTAGTTTCAGTTAGGTTCTTCGAATTGCAGTGTAGAAAAATCGAACAATAAAATCCAAAGTCCAAACAGGAAGATAACAAAAGTATAATCGCAACAGTTCTGCCAATATGCCACATATGATATTATACATAGCTGCTCATAGAGTAGACGAAATGCTGTGCGGCTGAGATGCTGAGCCCTTATTGTCTAGTCGAACAAACTAACGTAACAAGCCAAAACCATTGTATTATTCCAAATCATCACAAACGACACACAGTGCTTTATACACATAGATTACCACCCCTTCACCAACTATAGCCTCCATCATGAAGTAATGTGGAGTGAAACAAACGTGCTATTATTCTATTGTAAGCTAGATTAATATGTAAGATACCTCAAGATGCTATGATGTTCCATAAATTTTGTCTACCTGTACTGATTTTAGCAACCACATAGGTGCCGTATTTGGCGGAAGGGAGGGAAGGGGGTGAGGTTAAGGTCCATGCTCATGCAAGAAGAAACATATTTAGCTCAGCTTTAGAAGGCTTCTGCCCATAAAGTTCAGCGAGATCAAAACTAAGTCAGTGAACCTATCATGTGAAAACAAAGCAATTATTATGTGAAGCAAATATTTGACCCGTATCTGTCCACACAATTAACTCTTACTGTGTAGTCACCAGAAGTCAATTGATATAGGAGCATAAACTATGCCATCATCCAAAATTAGGATGAACCAATCCAAAATGCTCCACGCTTAAATATTTCCAACCACACATTTCTCCATCATTAACATAATAAGATCATATGCTTAGATAGTTCAGGCGATTTAATTAACATCTCATTGATATATGAAAGCTATGAATCTAGTCAAGCATAATCGACCAACTAGCTTCAATTGCTATCCTTGGATGTTCTAGGAACTACTTCAAATGCATCAATATTGGGGGAAGAGCTACGGTTAATCAGCGATATGATTCCCATAATTCACTGCGATAAGAGATTCTTAACTTTGCATTAAAACATGACCTATGCTCCATGTTACTAATCTCGGGATCAAAAGGAAACGTCACTGAATCTATTAATCCCACTACCCTATGCTCCGTGTTACTAATCTCGGGATCAAAAGGAAACGGCATTGAGTCGATTAATCCCACTATCCTACTGGCTCTTGTTTTCTTGTACTTTCAACTGAAGATTGACTAGCTAAACACAATAATCAATTAGAGCCTACGTTGGATGAGCCATCGCGTTATGTTCAATATAACAAATCAACACTAACATGATACTGTATCCCGTTAATCCTGACATGGCTAGACATCAAAACCAACTGTAAGCAAGCAGAAGTAGCACAAGTATCAATGTGCATTAGTCGGAAATAGCAGGGTGTGTCCGAAAAACTGCTCGAGTTTCTAACCTCTGTAGCCGCAGACCGTGGCTCCGGCGACGAACGCGCCGACGGCCCCGTTGACGTAGTCGTGCTTCTTGCGCTGGCTCAGCACGAGCTGCTCGACGCCGATGTATAGGCCCCCGATGGCGGCGAAGGTGGCCCCGTAGGTGCCGCACATCTTGATCGTCCGGATGAGGCCCGGGAGCGCGACGTGGCGCTCGACCCGCGGCACGTCGTACCAGGTGGCGACGACCGTGCCCCATATGGTCCCCGCGGCGAGCCCCGTCACCGCGCCCTTCACCGTCTTGGTCATCGGCGAGTCCTCCTCCATCGCTCGCTCCCTGCTGGACAAAGCAGAGCCCCGCGTGTCAGCCAGAGAAGGTGAGCTCAACCCTAGGCGGGAGGAGACGAGATCGGGATCTAGCAAGAGCGCGCGGTTGATTCGGGTGGGGGCGGGGAGCGCGCGGAGAGTGCCCGGCTTGGGAGCGGAGACGAGATGGCGTGGCGGCTTACCTGTGGAGGAGGATGGGCTGAGTGTGTTCGCCGGCGGCGGGCGGGCGCCC
>LAPY01000815.1:117060-119560 GCA_000970635.1 Eragrostis tef
CGGGCGACGAACGCCTCTGGCCGGCCGTACCCGCGGTTTGCCTGCCACTTCGACCCCAACAGCCCCATCTACAACGACCGGGAGCGCGCGCAGATCTTCATCTCCGACGTCGGCGTCGTCTCGGTGGCGTTCGCGCTGTACAAGCTCGCGGCGGCGTTCGGGTTCTGGTGGGTGGTGCGCATCTACGCCGTGCCGCTGCTGATCGTGAACGCGTGGCTGGTGCTCATCACCTACCTGCAGCACACCCACCCGGCGCTGCCGCACTACGACTCGAGCGAGTGGGACTGGCTGCGCGGGGCGCTGGCCACCATGGACCGCGACTACGGCATCCTCAACCGCGTGTTCCACAACATCACGGACACGCACGTGGCGCACCACCTCTTCTCCACCATGCCGCACTACCACGCCATGGAGGCCACCAAGGCGATCCGGCCCATCCTCGGCGACTACTACCAGTTCGACCCCACGCCCGTTGCCAAGGCGACATGGCGTGAGGCCAAGGAGTGCATCTACGTCGAGCCCGAGGACCGCAAGGGCGTCTTCTGGTACAACAACAAGTTCTAGCTGCAGCACAGCAGAGACGATACATCACCATCCCTACTTACTGCAGCAGGAATGGGAGGAGAAATCGGGAATAGAAGATGGTAATCGCCGTACCAAAAGACTCCAATCTACTACCTATCTATGGTTAGTATTTAGACAGGAGAGAGCATTCGGGCACACAGAAGGTTTATTGCACTGCCATTGCTAGAGTTGCCATCAAGCACAAGTAGGCGAATTCGTCAGTGTAGTGTGTGCGTGTCCTTGGCTGTGCTCCTACGTCACAGCCTTGGCCAGTTCTGAGTTGTTTTCGTTCTTCGCGTCTATGTCACCGGCCGTGTAGCCTGGCCGGCGGTGGTCGTTGTGGTTCGTTGGCTTCCGTGGCCATGCCGTGCTTGTCGTGTGGTTTTGTCTTTGCGTTGGCGTCATCTTTCCGTCCCTCGCGTGTTGTTGTAAAACCATCGTTCTGGTGCTTATGGCGGAATAACTGAGCGTCGAGCAGTAAACTTTTTTGATGAATATTTCCGAGTACTTGTCTGGCGGACACATGATTCTCGTGTCGCGTTGCTCATTTCTGGGATGCTTGCTTTGCTTTCTTTCTCGACCAAGACTGTCTCGGCTGGCTTCACCTAAACTCATCCACGCAAAAGATGTGGCAAACAAGAGCGCGCTTGCTTCTCGCTCTGTGTGATTCTCTGTTTTGGTGGTGTTTGGATACCCTGACTAAAACTAGTCAGGTGAGTAGAGACTAAAAACTTTTAGCCTCTCTCTTTCTTACTAGAACTAGTCTGACTAGTTTTAGTCCCTTTTAGTTCTCTTTGTTTGGAACTTTAGTCCCTAAAAGTGACTAAAACTAGTCTTTGCTTGCCAATTTGCAACACACGGTGGTCCAGGTTCTTGTGGTCTGAAACGAACTGATCAGTGCGCTAGTGACCATGGGCCATGGGAATCCATTGCCTGGACCAGTGTTGCGCTCGAGGCTCAACAGCTAGCTTACGAATGGAAGGAAGCAGTTAAGCTACACGTCACATGATCTCTCCATCGGATGCTCATTCTCCGTGTCATAACTACTGACAAGAGATCCACGACACCCATAGTGTTGCTCTGTGATTCTGCACCTCTCTTCTCTGCAGAAAAAATCCGCCAAAGCATGCGGAATTTCGGCAGGACCTCTCAACATCACTAGCTGGCACCATCAAGAATCAATCCTTCTCTCGTCTACAGTTTGACTGTGGCTTGTACAAGGAGCACAGGAGGAGGCCGAATTAAACAGTGCAAGCCGTGCTCTTCCATGTGAGTATATTATGTGACTGCGCCTCCACACAATGATGACTTGAAAATGCCACATGTCCGGCACGAGGCGAGGGTGACCCTCCGTCGTAGCAACCCATATCGGTACACGATCATTGCTCCCTAAATATATGTATGCACGAGCAACTGAGCCGTGCTCGAACTCTCAACAGTTCGGGGCCACGGCCCACCGGCACCGGGTACATTACTCCCGCCACTGCGGAGGTGGAGGGAGTCGTGTCGAGAAACCTCGAGTCCTCTGATCGACCCAATACTCTAATGGTGCACCTCACGGGCACGGCACTCATCGCCTCATCGGCGACCGCGACCTGCAGACTGCCGTGCAACCGAACGGTTCGCGCATGTTGGAGCCTTGCATTGGGCTAGGTGGAGCCAGAAGATTTTTGTGCTCCGGAGCTAGCCGTGGCCGCGCACGCAAACACAGGCTCTGGGGCTCACCGTGCCGGCCTGCCGGGCCGAAGCGCGTTTAGCCGCGAGGACGGACGCGCCACGCGCGGGCCGCGCGAAGGAACACGACGGCGCGCGCGAGACAGAGATACGGCCGGGCATGGGCACGGCAGCGGCGCGCGCCGGGTCCAGTCAGTGCCTTGTCTTGGCCTGCAAGTGCACGGCCGGTTATGTCGGCTTGTTGCTGGAGGTCGGATTGTGG
>LAPY01000815.1:122060-133416 GCA_000970635.1 Eragrostis tef
TTATTTAGAATATTATCAACATTTATGGCATCAAATAGATATAAAATGAAAATATATTTCAAGATGAATCTAATGATACTTGTTCGGTACCTAAAATGTTGACACCTTTTCGTATAATCTCGGTCAAAGTTAGAATAGTTTGACTTAGGAGCAAGCTAAAGTGTCATTTGTTTTGGGACGGAGGGAGTACTAGATTTTTTCAATCAAAAAATTGTTTATTAATTTCTTGGAAATTTTAAGGTAAAATGGTTTCGAAAAAAGTTTTGAGAAAAGTTTTATTTTTATTTTTTATGATGGTTTTGATTTCAAAAGTTCAACGGGAAAATACTAATATTGCAGTAGGTCAGTTGTATATAGCATACTAACGTTTTACCTTCCATTACTAGTCAACACGTAATTATGAGCATGTTATGCACGTGCACATAACGTGTTACGTTGTAGCTTCCGTTACTTACGTTTTTTCATTGATTACATTTGTCGCAGAACATAATAAATTTACACGCGCATACAATGTGCTATATGTCGTAGCTTCTGTTACTTAAGTATTTCCGTTAGTTACATGTAGTGGAATGTAATAAATTTGCACGCGCGTACAATGTGCTATGTTGTAGCTTCCATTACTCTACAACACACAATTATGAGCATGTATACACACCTAATATCGGGATAAGATTTCCTTAATAGATCGAAGCATGTGCTACTTAGTATGTCATAGCTAGCTTATGGTTCTAGGGAACACACAATTACATCATAATATTGAAAAATGGTTGCTACAGTAGATTTCATCAAGCCTGCATTTTACAAAATTCTTTCCTTATTATATGTAATTTGCCATGCTTCTCGTAAATTAATTATTTCTGGACGAACAATGCTTCTAGTAAATTCATGAATACATATCATATCAATCTAGATAGAACGGAAGTACAATCATACTGCAAAAAAAAAAACTCCACAATAAGAAGCTACTGAAGCATGATGCCATCGATTAAATCAATTGTTGCTTCACGGAGTCGACGGCAATGCCTGCTTATCCGGTTGCCTTGATTCATTTTCTGGAAGCAATAATCAGCATTAAGAGACTACAATTTCATGCTAGGCATAGACTAAGTAGGGGCCCAATTGCTTTTGAACCATGGCATACCCATTACCCATCTAGCTTCTTCGATCGCCATATGTAAGTGCTGGACCGTGACCGTGGTTTTCTCCAACGTTCCCTGGAATCAAAGCTGCAAACACAAACCCTTCGACTGTTTCTGAAGTCTCAATCCAACAAACAAAATATACTACGCCGGCACCAGTTAGAAATGTCGTAAACATACACACACACACACACACACACACACACACACACACACCGCTAACATGGTACCCTAAAGTATTAATACACTAATAAAATCTAGGTAGATTTGTTTTTGAAAGCAATAAAATCAATGGTATCTACGTACGATCATGAGTTCAGGAACCGTATCTGTAGAGATTATCAGTTGCTCAGAATCAATCAACAATGTCCCAAATGATAATCAACAATGCCAGACACAAAATGATAGGTAAAAGAGGGGAAAATTAAACACTGCAAAAACTGAAATGACGATACAGATACATAGCGAGGTGTTTCATGCGTTCCTAACACCCCACCACCGACCGGCGACAACTCCGGCCAGACTCCACTAGATCGACTAGATCACTAGACGACATCGAGATCCCTAGCTCTAAGCCCTGGCATGCATCATATATCTCATGGTTGCAGCAGCGGACACCAAAGCCCTACGCGTTCGAAGACGCGCTGCCGTCCGTCGCACCAGACGAGCCTTCCACCGGCGCCAGTTCCTTGCGCTGCAGACCACCACCAGCTGGACGCGTGCCCACAGCGACTGGCACGACGCCCAGCGCAGCGGGGCGCCTCCACTCCACGGGCCGCGCGTCGTGCGGCAGGGGCATCATGCCCATGGCGACCGCGAAGTGGCGGCGGTCGGGGCAGACCGTCAGGGGCACCAGCTCTCCCCCCGCCGCCGGGAGCGCGCCGTCGTCGGCGGCGACGCCGCACAGGGACCCCACGAGCGGCGCCTTGTTGAGGTCGGGGGTGGCCGGCCCCGGGAGCCTCGTGTAGGTCAGCCCCGGGGGCGGGCCCAGCACGCTGGCCAGGTAGTTGGGGAAACAGAAGGCGCAGTTGCAGAAGTTGCAGACCACCGGGATGAGGCGGCGCTCGTCGGCGTTGTCGGGGACGGGGTGCAGCATCGGGATCCGGCCGCAGGCGCGCAGGAACGTCCTGAGCGTCCCGACCACCACGCCGCGGACGTTTCCCTCGGCCACGCGGTCCAGCATTTCGTGGAAGCTGGCCACCGGAGGCGCGTCTTCCTCCAGCACCGGGAGGACCGGCGCGCCGGCGAAGAGTGCACGGACCACCTGCAGGGTGGAGTACATCTGCGGTGACGACGGCTGCGACGAGGACTCCGGCAGGATTACCGGGATCATCTAGCTAGCTAGCTATGCAGGGGGCGGAGTCGAGGACGGCTAGCTGCTCGATCGAGAGGCGGTGGCGAGGGTGGGATGGCTGCGTGCGGTGGTCTTGGGGTGGCATATATACACCGGCTCCGGCCTGGCTTACGCTAGGCTGGCGTGGCGACAGCTCCAAGAATTAATTTTTTTTTATGGACAGCTCTAAGATTTAATGACTGTACATTATCAGATACGCTGGGGTGGCAGTGAATGAAGTAGCAGACGTTTCCCTCCAGTTCATAGACGCGCCGCCGGAGTGCTGGGCGCTAATTCGAACGAAAATTTCATTAAACTCGTTTTCCCTCCGCATCTAGACAACGATAGTTTGAAAACAAAAATACCTGGTTGCGTATCTTGCCAGATTGAGAATATCTTTGCTCTGAACAGGTTAGTTTTGATCGCATGTTTACATTGCGGACACACGAAGTGGCAAATACACATTTGGGTATGTAGCCCAACGGTCCATTTGGGTTTTGAACGTGCAATGCTTGGCCCAAGCCAAGCCAAGATGGTTGCCCAGATGACGATAGGATTAATTCGTAAACCATTCATCGGAAGGTAATTCCATATAACGGGCAGAGAGGAAGGCATTGCCAACTTGTTTTTTTAACACAAAAAATACTGGTTGCAGCGAACAGAGAATCCTTGCATATACGTCAAGACTGGTGTGGTGGTGGCTAAATACAGCGGTTCCGGCCTGGCTTACGCGAGGCTGGCATGGCGACAGCTCTAACAATTAATGACTGTACAATATCAGATACGCTGGGGTGGCAGTGAAATGAAGTAGCAGACGTTTCCCTCCAGTTCATAGATGCGCTGATTCGAACAAAAATTTCATTAAACTCGTTTTCCATTCCATCGACCAATATTACCATAGCAAGTAGCAACCACACATATCAAAAACTGTGTATGTGTAGAACACATGTTAAACATAGCAACCACAAATGTCAAAAGCTGTTACAAAAATATCGATTGCAGTCAGCGTGGTTTACAACAGCTGTGGAGTTCAAAACACCGCATGGTCTTGTGCTTCATCGTGACACGTTACTGCTGAAAACATGCAAAATCATCACCACTTTGTCGGATCTTGACCCAATGCAATGATGCTGACAACTGAACAATCCTGCATTCTGATGCCACATGTACAACAGTGCTATGCATGCTACGCAGCAATTTATGTGAAAAATCAAAGTTTATAATAATGTTCTGCCCTTAAGGTTTTGATCTAACAGTGAATACAACTTTCTCCCAACAGATTGCAAGTCTCTAGAAACCATGATTTGGAAATCACCAAATGTTAACGAGCAACAGAGACTAATGAGGTGTGCATCAACACTAGGAAGTATATGAACACCATTTCCATCAAACTAAGGAAGAGGATAACAAATTCTGAATCTGAAGTCTGAGCCAACTTGAGTTCGGCATATTGCTTAGTCAAGTAATAAGATTGAGATTCATTACTTGCACACAACAATGTTACTTTTGAATTCAATGTTTAGCATCTAACACAATGTCACCAAATATATAGCAGAGAGGAAAATATCACAACTTCATGACAAACTGAGTAATACTGTAGGTTAACTCTAGAGAAGCAGTATTTATGCATAGTGCATGAAGCTTGAAACGAATACGAATAAAAAATGTTAGACGTTAAACACATGCAGCATAACTAATGGCTGATGACACGTGCAACATAATAAATTGAATTACAGGAACATCTCACCAGACCAATTATTAGTTTACCAATATAATGCCACTTCTGTATCAAAATTTAACATCTAGAATCTAGTATCCATTGACGTAACACTACTACGATCTGCTGCTTTAAATTTACATATATAATAGCCGAGTAAAAGCAGAAATCATTGCAAATTTATCCGGTTTTACGTCAGCGTGTGGAACTACTCCCTCCAGTTTTATTTTGATGTCGTTAGGACATGATGTTTTGTGTCCGAACGACTTCAAAACAAAAACGGAGGTAGTATAACATAATAATGCAAATACTTAATACGTCCTGCGTTGTCATGCCATATCCAACACAATCAATACAGCTCAGAATTGCACATGACTAACTATAAGCTTTACTAGAATAAATTTTGTTCTGTTACAAACTTCCACATGCAGCGTCTGCTGCATCACGAATCAATGACTTCGCCCTAAGGCCCCGACACATGTATTAATTCAAATAACTGATACGTTACGACTTCTATCACTAATCATCCAAACATATGTACTAAAAACAAACTTTGCCCTATACATGAAACAATCAGTGCAACCATGCCAAGGTTACCTGACATAGTGACATTAGCCACACTTCCATTTCTCATGAACTACACCGTACTCTTAGAAACTATGATTTGGAAATCAACATATGTTAACGAGCAACAGAGACTAATGAGGCGTACTAGGAAGTATATAAACACCATTTCCATCAAACAAAAGAAGAGGATAACAAATTCTGAATCAAAAATGTTAATCAAATGCAGTATGATTAATTGCTGATGCCACGTGCAACATAATTAATTGTCTTACAGGAACATCTCAGCAGAGTAGCAGACCAATTCTTAGTTTACCAATATAATGCCACTTCTGTATCAAAATTTAACATCTAGAATCTAGTATTCATTGACGGAACACAACTATACGATCTGCTGCTTTGAATTCACAAATATAATAGCTGAGTAAAAGCAGAAATGTCGCAAATTTATCAGGTTATAATTTCAGCGCATGGAACTATAGCATAATAATGCAAACACTTAATTCTACCTCCAGATGCAAAGTGCTGCCGTTTCGGACAGCCCGGTTGAACTAATGTTGCACTAGGCTTTGCTGTCTGGACATCAATAAAACAAATACGGAGGGAGTACGATCTGCGTTGTGACACCATATCCAACACAATTAATATAGGAGTAGCTCACAAGTGCACATGACAAACTATAATCTTTACTAGAATAAATTTTGTTCCATTTTAAACGTCCACGAGCAGCGTCTACTGCATCATGAATCAATGACTTCTCCCTAAGGCCCTGACACATGTCAAATAACTGATACATTACGACTTCTATCACTAATCATCCAAACAAAGTACTTTATTTATTATGAATCCCATACGTGCTCAAAATAAACTGTCATATGCATGAAACTATCAGTGCAACCACGCAAAGGTTACCTGGCATTAGTCACACTTCCATTTGTCATGAACTATTAGTCACACTTCCATTTCCCATGAACTACATGAAAGTTACTCTTAGCAACCTACATGAAAGTTGACCACTCCATCATTCTTTCTATCCTATGATAACTGAAGTTGCAAGAAAATTCAAACATCAGTCCGGTTACTCAAGTGAATTTACTTCAACAGAATCCAACAGTACAATCAGCCTAGAGGAAAAACGAATCATCGGATCATATCAATAATACGTAATAAACAATACTATAACCAGACAACCACATGTGTGAACAATGCTTAGAACTAAATTGCTGATATTAGAATACAAAATCCTGCGACATTCAGGACACACCTCAAAAGCAACAAGGCCTAGAGATGACACCACAAACAAATGAATGATGCACATCAAATAAATATCTAGCACCCTTCTCAACAAAAAGGATGCCAGATCCGAAAATTGAAACAAGGGAGTAATACCAGGCAATCATCATCTACCAGCTTAACAAATTATACTTGAAATGACGGATGCACATAGTCACATACTGTTGCAAACGATATAGCATAGCTACTATACACAAAAACCTTGGCGATATCATACATAAGCAAGCAGTCACACAAAGTCACAAACACATACCGTCACATCAAGGACAGTTGCTACATGGTACCAGAAACTAATCAAACCACACAGGTAAACAGAAATGAGTACTATAGATGCAGATAATGACATGAGAGTTCAAATTCGCATCATCCATGACAACGATAGGCGCCAAATTCACATAATAGATTCACGGAACCAACACCAACTATTCATAGGAAGAACCTTCACTCGGCCTTGGCAGCGGCCTCCTCCAGCTTCTCCTCCAACTCGGCCACCTTATCCGCGGCCTTCTCACCCTCCTCAGCCGGGACTGGCGGTGCAGACGGCTCAGCGGGCGCCTTCTCCTCCTCCTCTTCCGCGGCGGCGGGAGCAGGCGGCGCGGCGGGGGCCTCCTCCTGGTCGGGGTCGCGGGCGGGGTCGGTGGAGCGGGAGACGGCGGCGCGCAAAACAAAAACGGAGGTAGTATAACATAATAATGCAAATACTTAATACGTCCTGCGTTGTCATGCCATATCCAACACAATCAATACAGCTCAGAATTGCACATGACTAACTATAAGCTTTACTAGAATAAATTTTGTTCTGTTACAAACTTCCACATGCAGCGTCTGCTGCATCACGAATCAATGACTTCGCCCTAAGGCCCCGACACATGTATTAATTCAAATAACTGATACGTTACGACTTCTATCACTAATCATCCAAACATATGTACTAAAAACAAACTTTGCCCTATACATGAAACAATCAGTGCAACCATGCCAAGGTTACCTGACATAGTGACATTAGCCACACTTCCATTTCTCATGAACTACACCGTACTCTTAGAAACTATGATTTGGAAATCAACATATGTTAACGAGCAACAGAGACTAATGAGGCGTACTAGGAAGTATATAAACACCATTTCCATCAAACAAAAGAAGAGGATAACAAATTCTGAATCAAAAATGTTAATCAAATGCAGTATGATTAATTGCTGATGCCACGTGCAACATAATTAATTGTCTTACAGGAACATCTCAGCAGAGTAGCAGACCAATTCTTAGTTTACCAATATAATGCCACTTCTGTATCAAAATTTAACATCTAGAATCTAGTATTCATTGACGGAACACAACTATACGATCTGCTGCTTTGAATTCACAAATATAATAGCTGAGTAAAAGCAGAAATGTCGCAAATTTATCAGGTTATAATTTCAGCGCATGGAACTATAGCATAATAATGCAAACACTTAATTCTACCTCCAGATGCAAAGTGCTGCCGTTTCGGACAGCCCGGTTGAACTAATGTTGCACTAGGCTTTGCTGTCTGGACATCAATAAAACAAATACGGAGGGAGTACGATCTGCGTTGTGACACCATATCCAACACAATTAATATAGGAGTAGCTCACAAGTGCACATGACAAACTATAATCTTTACTAGAATAAATTTTGTTCCATTTTAAACGTCCACGAGCAGCGTCTACTGCATCATGAATCAATGACTTCTCCCTAAGGCCCTGACACATGTCAAATAACTGATACATTACGACTTCTATCACTAATCATCCAAACAAAGTACTTTATTTATTATGAATCCCATACGTGCTCAAAATAAACTGTCATATGCATGAAACTATCAGTGCAACCACGCAAAGGTTACCTGGCATTAGTCACACTTCCATTTGTCATGAACTATTAGTCACACTTCCATTTCCCATGAACTACATGAAAGTTACTCTTAGCAACCTACATGAAAGTTGACCACTCCATCATTCTTTCTATCCTATGATAACTGAAGTTGCAAGAAAATTCAAACATCAGTCCGGTTACTCAAGTGAATTTACTTCAACAGAATCCAACAGTACAATCAGCCTAGAGGAAAAACGAATCATCGGATCATATCAATAATACGTAATAAACAATACTATAACCAGACAACCACATGTGTGAACAATGCTTAGAACTAAATTGCTGATATTAGAATACAAAATCCTGCGACATTCAGGACACACCTCAAAAGCAACAAGGCCTAGAGATGACACCACAAACAAATGAATGATGCACATCAAATAAATATCTAGCACCCTTCTCAACAAAAAGGATGCCAGATCCGAAAATTGAAACAAGGGAGTAATACCAGGCAATCATCATCTACCAGCTTAACAAATTATACTTGAAATGACGGATGCACATAGTCACATACTGTTGCAAACGATATAGCATAGCTACTATACACAAAAACCTTGGCGATATCATACATAAGCAAGCAGTCACACAAAGTCACAAACACATACCGTCACATCAAGGACAGTTGCTACATGGTACCAGAAACTAATCAAACCACACAGGTAAACAGAAATGAGTACTATAGATGCAGATAATGACATGAGAGTTCAAATTCGCATCATCCATGACAACGATAGGCGCCAAATTCACATAATAGATTCACGGAACCAACACCAACTATTCATAGGAAGAACCTTCACTCGGCCTTGGCAGCGGCCTCCTCCAGCTTCTCCTCCAACTCGGCCACCTTATCCGCGGCCTTCTCACCCTCCTCGGCCGGGACTGGCGGTGCGGACGGCTCAGCGGGCGCCTTCTCCTCCTCTTCCGCGGCGGCGGGAGCAGGCGGCGCGGCGGGGGCCTCCTCCTGGTCGGGGTCGCGGGCGGGGTCGGTGGAGCGGGAGACGGCGGCGCGCAGGCGGTCGAGGAAGGGCCTGAAGGCGGTCTCGACGGTGACCCAGGCGAGCGCGAGGCCGCCGGCGACGATCACCGCCGTCTTCAGGGCGTTTCCCTCGCGCCCCCCTCCTCCTCCTCCTCCCTTCGCCATGGGTGCTTCCTCGCGAGGATGGGTTGCTGCTGCTGCTGCTGATGGATGGGGATGTGTGGATGCGGTGTGTGGCCGTGCGCTTGAGGTTTGGAGGTTTTGTGCTGTGTGCGCCGCCCAACGCAGGGGAGGAGGGGGAAGCTTTTGTCCTGCACGGTACTGCTACGGCACGATTCGAAAGGGAAAGCGGAAGAAGAGGGCAAAGCTGAGGGAGGCGTGACTCGTGAGTCGCGACCTTGCTGTGCCGGGGGTGGACCGCGCCGTGGGATCGTCGGCCGGTGACGAATTGGCTTCTTGTGCTATGGGCTGGACCGGTGACGTTTGCGTGAGGGAATCTCGCTGCCTACCACCTGGTTTGATAGAAGTTTGTGGGCCAGTTTCTGTGGGAAGCCCATAACAATGGAAAAGGGTTTGTTGGCCCAATAGAGTTTGAGCTTTTTTTTTTTGAAAGGAATAGAGTTTGAGCTTTTTCCATTGCACAGTTCATGTCCTCATGTGTGACAGCGCCAGGAGTCCTTGGCATGACGCGCCAACCATTCATTTCTCGTGGTGCACGACCCCGCATCCATCCGAGTCGTAGGTGACAGATTTGACGGTCTACCTGTTCACTTGTGACCCTTCACCTTTCTCTGCTACTCTTCTTCCCCGCTCTCGGGAGGAAGAGAATGGTATGCTTTTCGAAAGATCGAAGAGAATAGTATGCGTTGCTCTAGAAATTGGGGTGGAAGTCATGGTTCAAAGACACGGTCATATTCACACCGAATAAAATCTGTTTTGCCAATATACCAAGAGCTGGAAGTAATTAAGGTCCGTAGCTGATACTCCTTCCAATTTTATATAATCACATCGCTAGCTTTTTCCAGCTATTCTCGAAGCGACATTGACCATCAGAATTCAGCAAACGCGTGCACCGACACCGACAGATGGCAGAATGTTACACCTATGTAGAGTCGGTGGCGATTGAAAGGACGGAGGATCAGATCTGAGCTGAGAACTCTGAAATGCATCTCAAGAAACACAGCAAACTGGCACAATTTGCATCGGTTTTATTTACTGCATGAGGCAAAATCATTACAAAATCAACCAAACATTGTACATTTACATCGCCCAACGAACCAAAAAGAATAGAAAGAACTTGCATACACTTCACCTCTACAGGAACACTAGATCTACACAGAACAGAACGGAGAAAAACTACATTTCATTCATCAATACATGGAGCTAATTCCCACTTATAATCGTATATCGCCACCATCAATCTCACCTGACCTGAGAGACAATGAGCCTGACTCTTCTTCTCGAGCCTCTCATCGTCTCCACTCGGATCTCGTGGAGATCAGCCACCTCCTTCCAAAGAACATGCGCGGCTGCGAATGCTCCTTAGTGCGCCATGGCGTGGCCGGTGTGGTGGAAGCTCTGCCTAGGCGCGTAGGCGAACGCCGCCGGCTTGCACTGGACGCTCTTCGGCACCGCCGACGGCAGGGAATGCTTCTGCGTGGTGGGCAGGGAGTGCGTGGACGTGACGAGCCGCCGGACGCTGGAGCGCACCTTGTAGAGGATGTGTCCCCAGCTGCCCCTGCTCTGGCGGCCGATCGCGGCGGCCTCCTCCTCGTTCATCTCGAGGTCGCCGGCGAACCCGGGCTTCTTGGAGAGGAGCCAGCCCACCCACTCCCACCACCGCTTCAGATGCCCGGTAGCGAACGCGCCGGCGAGTGCCGGCGCCGACTTGGATCGCCGGAACGCCCACTCGGCAGACGCGGAGGAGATGGGCTGGATCTTGCCGGAGAAGGAGGACAGCCTCTTCCTCAAGCCCATGAGGTGGCTCTCCTTGTCTGCGCCGCCCTGGAACGTGGGCAGCTCGTCCTTGAGCGGCCTGGTCGGCAGGAACCTCGCCTTCTGGATGTTCTCCAGGATGGTGGCCATGGCCAGCGCCCCTGACTAGCAGCTCGAGGCAAGCAGGCAAAGCAAGATTCAGAAGAGGATAGAGAAGCTCAAGGTTGATGGCCTTTTCCTCCTTCCTTCTCCAGATCTCCTCTTCTCTTCCTCTTGGTGTGGACAGAGGAGGAGGAGGGGGAGGAAGGAGGAAGGTATGTGTATGCGATGGCGCGGTGCTCGTCTCGCACTCACAACAGCTGCCTCCCGCCTGGACAGGCTGGTTTTATTCATGCATGAGGGGGACACGAAGGTGTGCAGTTGAAAGTTCGTAAAACTTGTGTGCGCGCGTGTGTTTTTCTCTCCAAACGGCAGCTCAGATATACTGGTGCCGTGTTGGCACA